>JAVJIF010033531.1:0-204148 GCA_038442645.1 Agave tequilana | reverse complement strand
ATGTACTTTTATATTTTCTAGTGATGTAATATTCCTGTAATATTGTATCACTCTGTGTGATAGCTATGTACTTGTACTTTTCTGTTGGAATGTATATGACCATTATGCTTCCGCACTCTGATTCTTACCTGTACTGATACTTAGCGTATATACATGAGGGTATTTCTGACCTGCGTATATACGTAGCAGTGACGTCCCCGCACTCGCCGGATCGGGGTGTCACACTTTGGAGTGCTGACCTTTTAATTTTGGAGTGTTTAATTTGGCACGAGAATGGTTTGGTAAGTTTGCAACATTATTCTCGAGTTGGGCTAGTCTCATCAGCGGTACTTGCAATTTTTTTTTGCATTCGAGTCGGAAAAATCCCAGCAGCGGAGTTGGATTTAAGTGGGCTTCCGAGTGGGGGTGTGACTCATCAACGGAGCCAGAAACTTGAAACTCCGAGGGGGAGAATCCCTACAGTAGAGTTGGGCCTCATAGGGGAAATCCTAGCAGCAAAGTGAGGAGTTTGGTAGGATTCCGAGTAGAAAAAGTCCCACAACAGAGGGGTGATGCGCATACAAACATGCAATGAAAATTTAAATTAAATGTTAGATGTAGTATTCTAATAGAACATGAGGCGTAATTAAATATATTGGGATTTTAAGTCTATGCATGCTCAACATTTAATCGCACGAAACTAGTACGTTAAGGGGATAATCCAAATAAGAAAACCCTCATGTATATACTATATGTCTCGTGCGACTATAGGTTAAACATACACAACTGTGTCATCTCGGGATGAGTAACATATGCACACATAATTCACAAAAAGTGGTGTTCAGATAATACCGGGCTGGAGTGTGTCTCTCTGATATGTTTGATTTTTTCAGCCTCTTATCACATGAAAACTAGTACGTCGAGGGGATAATCCAGACAAGAAAACTGTCATATATGTATCATATATTTCATGCAACTATAGGCTCTCTGAAATGTTTACCTGCAAATTGAAATGAGTTCTGAAGTGGGAGTATCACCCGTCAACAGATTGAATGTGTCGACTCTGAGTGGGAAAAATCCCAATGCAGAGTGGCGATCTGGAGCTCCGAGTAGGAAAAATCCCAGCAGCAGAGTTAAGCCTCTAAATGGGAGAAATCTCAACAGCGGAGTCAGGTTTATAGTCACTTACGAGTGGGAGAATCCTATCAGCGGAGCTTGATCTCGGTAAGGACATGAAGTTGGGTATCACCCATCGACATATTGGATTCGTCTACTCCGAGTGGGAGAAATCCCAACAGCGGAGTGGCGATCCGGCATGGACCCGGTAGAAGAAAACTGCCTTGGTGTTCATCCACCAGTGGGTCAAATGAGGGGAGCCTGTAGGCTAGTGTTTGTGTTTTTGAGTCAGAAAATTCCATGAGCAGAACATCAAACAGGGGCTCTGAGAGGGGGAAATCTGCATAAGAGTAGGGACTCTGAGTGGGGAAAATCCCACAATGGAGGGTTTCAGTCCCCTAGCCTAATCGAGAAAGGTTCCGTAGGCAAATATGTGTTGTCCTCTCCAAGTAGGAAAAATTCTATCAGCAGAGCGTATATGCAAGAACTCAAATATGCATATATAAACTTAAAATCTTTCTCCCACTTTTTGTCAATCATCAATAAAGGGGTAAAAACTAAATCAACAATAAAGATATATATGTGATATACATTCATGAAGAGGAAGCGCTAAGTTAGCTTCCTTGCATGCATGCATTACATGAGGAAGAGCTGACAAGCCTAACTCACATAACGCATAATATACAATGCATAAGTGGAGATGTGATGCTCCCCCTACACACATGTATCACATAAGGAAGAGATGTCAACCTCCTCAATATAAGATATACTCAACATGAATATATATATATATATATATATATATATATATATATATATATATATATATATATATATATATATATATATATATATATATATATATATATATATATATAGAAGAGATGTTAAGCTCCCCTTGCATATAGGCAAGACATATCAAACATTTTTAAGTTACTTTAAAACAAATTTTGAATTCTTCTTAAATCAAATTTTAAGATATCATTTATACATACACAAAATTTTAAGATACCAATTGTAACTAAACAATACAAATTTTGAATTTTTCTTAAATCAACAAATCAATTTGAGATATCAAAAGATTTTGATACCATATGAAATAGAAAAAATGTGATACCAATTGAAATTGAAACACTTGTACATTTTTAGATCAATGAAAGAAAATATTTTGAAACATATATACCAATTGAAATATATGATAAATTTTTGATACCAAATAGGTAAAATATATTGATACCAAATGAAATTTAAACCCAATTGAAAATTGAAACATATTAATACCAATTGAAGTATATTGTAAATTTTGATATCAACAAAAACACCAAATGAAAATAATGCATAAGCTTATTAAAGTACCAATTGAGATACCAATTGAAAATCAAGATTTAAATCAAGCTTAGTATAAACATAATTTATACTTTAAACATGTAAATATATCTTAAATTAAGCACAATCAAATCATATATATGTATGAGAATGAAAATACCAATAGAAATTGATATTGTTTGAAGTTGAAGCATACATATATAGAAATAAATATGAGTATAGAAAATAAATATCAATTGTGATACCAATTGAAAACACAATGAGAATCAAGTGTATAACTCATAAATAACCACCCTATACATGTACATGATAAAAGATTTTCAATAAGACATACAAGGCATGGTCGCCCATCCGTCCGCCCTTAAAGGGGTTGGTAGGGGTTTTCAAAAACAAGAGTATGAAAAATATTTTAGCATTGAAAACACTACCAAATGAAAAATACATAATTAGTTAAAAGTAATTTTTAAAAAACTAGTTAAAGATCCTTCAAACATGAAAACAAATCATATATATCTCATGAATTATACTAAATACATAAATATTGTCACTCAAGATCGATAAAGCTCAAAAATGCTCATGAAAATATAGTCATGAGAAAACAAATAAAATGTGAGTGTACAAGTATCATGTGAATAGCATTTTCAGGAAACTAGCAATAAGGCTCAAAAACATCAATCATGTGAAAAACATGAAAATTCATTTTATCAAACAAATATGAAAATCATAAAAATTTTATTTTTCATTTAAAAACAACCTTCAAGGTATATGTATGATTTATCTAATGCTAACAATATACATACATATCCTAAATTAAAATGAGTTCATAATGTAATTTGCATGAAAGCAAATGACTCAAGGGCATACATGTATATTTATTAGTTTTGAACAAAAGATTACATATGCATGAAGCAAAAATATGAAAATAGGCAAAACAAGTGTAAATGAGTGAATCATCAAGACTAGGCTATACAAGCGCATGTAGTGAGTACAAATGAGCAATGAAGTGCAAACATATATGAATCAAATGTTGCTCACTACTTGTACAAGTATATACACAAGTTTTGACAAAAACTATATCTAAACAAGTATTTACCATATGAAGCACAAAACATGATTATTTTAACAAATACTAACACGTGCTTAAAATCATCAATTATAAAAGCATGTAGATAAAATAGGAGTTTCGAGATAGTTACCAAACCAAAGAACTATACTCTAAGTCTCCAAAACATGGTGGTCTTCCTACCAAACTTTCTTGATAGCGGTGCATCAATTTGTAGTGTCCATCAAGCCCATGCGTCCACCACCAAGCACCAACTTTCTCACGTCATGTGAGAGCTCACACCTACATCAAATACAAAAGGTGAGAATTTTGGTACCCATTTTCTTTTGGGTCCACGGGGGTTAGTCTTATTTGGAACCCAAACATTTTTATTAGCAAAATTAGTAGAATTTATCTTATCATAACAAAACTTTGGTAAATGGCCTTTGCGGCCGCAATGTGTACACTTTTACACTCTAGTATGCATATGTGTATGAGTGTGATCATGACATACAAAGTGTGCATATGCATGTTGTGGGTGATGTGCATGTTCATGAGAGCTTATTTTTTTGAAATAAGGTTTCCAATCTTTTATGGTTAAATGCACAATTGCTCAAAGTTGAGCTTAAACAATCTATTTTATTTTTCAAAAATTTAATTTCATTTTTAGTAGTAGCATGAAAAGTATGGTCAACAATCTTTTTCTTTTTAGAAACATTTTCTTTTTCTTTTGAAACAAATTTTCTTTTCAAAGAGGTGTTTTCTTGTAAAGCAATTTCTTTTTCTTTTTCTACCAAAATAATCTTATTTTTCAAGGCATTGTTTCCTTCACAAATATCATTTAGTTTAGAAAACAAGGAACTATTTTCATTTTTCAAACATTCATTTTCTTTTGAAATGTTTTCAAATTTACTTTGAAAAGAATCCTTTTCTTCTGAAATAGAATCAAACTTCTTTTTCAAAGTCTTATTTTTCTTTTTGAGCAATTCATATTTTTCAAGGAGTTGTTGACAAAAAGAAGCAAGTTCATCATATGGCATATCAACATCCTCTTCTAACTCGGATTCGGTATTTACCTCAAGAGGGTTATCCCCTTGGACCATCTAGCACACGTTGGAAGCATCACTTCCAACATCCGAGTCGCTCCTTGCATAATATTATTCTTTTTCGTCAAGAGAGACAATGGTATTCCATATACAAAATCTGAATCAAGATTAGCAACCCTACATAAATATTCATCATTTAGGGTACTCTTTAAAGCATGGATGACTTTTTCATTAGCCTCTAGATGTTTGCTATTTAAACAATAGAATCTCTAATTGTGGCAAAATAAACATGAATGCCTAGGGTTTTGAGGTACATAGACATCTTAACCTTCCAAGTTTGGATGTTAAGAATGTCAAAAGTAGGAGGTGATATGAAATCCATGTGTGTGTACAAATATTGTGATTAG
This sequence comes from Agave tequilana, assembly GCA_038442645.1. Taxonomy (NCBI): domain Eukaryota; kingdom Viridiplantae; phylum Streptophyta; class Magnoliopsida; order Asparagales; family Asparagaceae; genus Agave; species Agave tequilana. The sequence continues at coordinate 199,232 of JAVJIF010033531.1, read as the reverse complement.
CTATAAATGAGGATCTTTAACTCAAGGTGGTTAGACCCAAATCAAGAGCACTTGGCTCTAATACCAATTGAAATCACCTAGGGGGTGAATATGTGACTAGCTAATCTAATGGTCAATTAACGCAGAATTAGAACTATTTATGCAAACTATAAATTCTTAAGTTAAACACACAAGGTATAACACAAGAGTATAGCCAGATTCCCCGTGAAGGGCTCTGGACTAACTCCTCAAGATTCCTTTAGATAAGAGTTGAGGTGCCGCTTTGGCTCTCTTAGTTGAATACAAGTGTAAACAAACAACCCCAAGCATATAACAATTAAGCACACAATATATCAAGCATATAAGATATATGAGCAATAAGCATAAGTAAGATATAAAGACAAGTGAGAGATAGAGAGAGCAATCGCAAACACGGGAGAATTATTTCGAGATTCGAGCACACTTACTCTGCGTCCCCGCCTTCAACACTATGAAGGGTTTTCACTAAAAATCGATCCCACCGGATCACTCGGTGCCGCAACACCTACAAGCGAGTTCACACTAGAACTCCTTTGGACTCTCTAGTCCCTCTCTTGTTCCCGCAAGAACAACACACCGCAAGCACGCAAGCTTGCCGAGGTCGCACCTCTACAATGAGCTCTCACTAGAACTCGAAACACCGCGAACCCGCAAGCCGCCTCCTCAAAGTACAATGATGAACTCTTGGTGATCTAAATACTTGATCACCTAAAGATAATCTCACAACACCTCTCCTATAGGAATGATATAGCAATGGAAAGCTCAAGTATGTGTGAGAAAAACTAGGATTGAATTTGTAGAGGAAAACTCAAAGAATCACTTTTACAAAACACTCTTGATAAACCTTTCCTTTTGATTTGGAAATATTTGCTCTTAAATAAGTGGAGAAAATCTCTGAAATAGATGAAAAAATTAGCTTTGAAACTCTCCAAAAATCTTATCTCAAATAGCCCAACGGAAGCCCAATTTATAGGCTCCTCAAAAACTAGCTGTTGCAGGCCAAGTCAGCAATCTGGACTGCTGGTGGTCAACCGCCCGGTCGACCGGCCAACGGTCAGATTTCTGACCGTTGGGCCAGCGGTCGACCGGCCGGTCCACCGTGGCCTGGATACAGAGAGCAGAGCTCTCTGCCGGTCGACCGGGGCCATTTCCAGATAGCAGAACTCTCTGGCGGTCGACCGGGTCGGTCGACCGGCCCTCCAGCCAAAGAAGACGTGCACGTTTTATGCACGTCGATTGATCGCCCGGTCGACCGGCCTCTATCTCGGTCGACTGTGCGGTCGACCGGCAGAAGGCCAAAATAGTATTTTTTTAGGGATTAAAAGTTTGTCATTTTACCTTCAATAAAATCCCATAAATTCTCAAAAATCTACAAAAATAAGTTCAGTATAATACTTTGATATACAAACATGTTTGAGTAAAAATCAAAACATGTTACAAACATTTTGAACTATTTTTGTGTTATGAAAGTTTTGCCTTAAAACAAAAACTATATTTTTCCAAATTGATTTTTTTTCAAAACTTCTCCAAATACAAAAATAAGATATTTTAAACACTTTTAAAGCTTAGTGTGTATGGATATGATCCATTACACATATATGATGAAATATCCATGTTTTTGACATTAAGCTCTAAAATAGTTTTGGTTAAAACACATGTATATATAAACTCTAAAAATCAAAACGGTATTTTTCCAAAATGAAAACTCTTTTGTATTTTTTCAAATGAAGACTCTTTTATAAAAGCTCATCTAAATCTTGTGTGTGAGTGTATATGATACTTAAGCAATCCACCAACTAATCTATCCTTTACATTTTATCTAAAAACAAAATCTTACTAAATAAACAAACCTAGACACAAGTCTTCTCTTGAAGGTCTTCAATTGAAGTCTTCTTCTCCTTCTTGACTTGGTCTAAATCTTGATCCAAAGAGTTAGACTCCTCTTGAGTACTTGATGTGGTCTTAATTCACAAGCTCTTGAATCAACACGTGCTATCTATAAAACTTGACTTGAAATCCTTTGATGAAGCTAAACATCTACTAAGATCTTGATCTAATATCTGAGACTAAATAAACACAAGATCATTAGTACTATAACTACATGAGTTAATCATCATTAAAAGTAGAGTGATGGGGCTTTGGGCCAACACTTATCACTTGATATCTGACACTGTTACTTGCCATGCTTATCACTTGATATATGACACTAGTACTTACCATGCTTATCACTTGATATCGACGCCGGTACTTGCCATGCTATACTTATTATTTGATATCTGATACCGGTACTTGCCATGCTATACTTATTACTTGATATCTGACACCGGTACTTGTCATGCTATACTTATCGCCTGATATCTGACACCTGATATAATAACACTTGACACTTGACCTGATATTGTGGCACCTGTCTTATATTGCATATTCATGACTGTTACTTTTACAGGGACTTGGTATGATTATTATACTGTTACCAGATATTTGGTACTCCTGAACTCCTATACTTCTGAACGCATGTACTCCTGAACTTCTGTATTCTTGAACCCCTGAAAAAGGGTGACTCCTGATATTATACTCCTGATATTATACTCCTGTTAATTCTCGTAGTTGGATAATCATGGTTATACTGTATACACTTGTGGATATTATCTTTGGGCAATTCATATATATAATAAAAATACTCAACTTACACTGGGGTAGGGGAAACTGATGGAAACCGGTATGATGTCATATTTATAATGGTGATATTTCTGAAGTACCGTGTGGGGCGCGTAATGATAAGTACCCGAAAGCAGTAGCCTGAATCTGAAGTGTCGTGTGGGGCGCGTAATGATAAGTCCCCGTAAGCAGTAGCCTGTACTCCTGAGCTAGTCCCGGGCAGAGACGGGACCCACTATAAATATGAGCCATCAGATTTATCAGTTTCAAAATAATAACTCGTCTTATTTATAAGTGGATGTATGTGTGTCGGTAGCACATACAAAAGCATATGGATCGGATGAATAATATAAAAGAACCAAACAGTAATAATTTTAGGAACGTGTGATATTTGGTCTCTCCTTTGTTTGAGTCCTGGTACTCACATATCAACCCTGGTAAGTTCTACAGAGTGTGAACTCTAGTATGGACTATCGGTGATGTGAGGCGCTAGTAGGGAGGCGATTAAAATATCAAACGGTACTGATTGTTATTATTGAATAACTTAAAATGTAACACCTTTATATTCTTTAGTTATAGTGTTATGCCCTGAGTTGACACCTTGCTTATGACATATGATGATTACTCTAGACACACTATAGTTCTTTTACTCTGAGGGCAACCCGAGTTGTATGAATCAGATAATGGTGACATCAGATATATGATATATAGATGAGGACTTTCTTGTTTGGATTATCCCCTTGACGTATCAATCTCGTGAATCCATAATCTGAGCTTGTACAACTAGTTTTGTCCATACGTATATTTATCGCATGTTTAACTTATTTACCGCATGTTTATTTGTACCTATGCTCTTCATACTGCCTTCTATGCATGTTTTTAGTTTCAGATTCATCGATATACATATGATTTACAGTCGTTCCTTTACTTGTACCTGCATACTTGGACCACATCACTTGATCAAGCACACGTGTACCTGTTATACACGCCATTTGGCTCTATTATATGTACTCGCAGGGTTGCATCTGACAATCCTAAATTCTCATATTCATATCCTAAAAATCGGACCTTGGTGGCCTTGCTGTAGCAGATCAGAGTGCACAGCGGATTCTTCCGTGATGATCAGAGTGCAGCAGAAGTTTGGATTATCGTCATAGCTCTTCCTTCCAGCCCCTCTCCTATTTGGCTCCTGAGGCCCTCTTGCTACTCGTGAGCACCTCTCAGATTTTATATATCTCTTCATATGATGTACTTTTGTATTTCCTGGTGATGTAATATTCCTGTAATATTGTATTACTCTCCGTGATAACTATATACTTGTACTTTTCTATTAGAATGTATATGACCACTGTGCTTCCGCACTCTGATTCTTGCATGTACTGATGCTTAGCGTATATACGTGAGGGTATTTCTGACCTGCGTATATACGTCTGACGTCTCCGTACCCGCCGGATCGGGGTGTCACACTTTGGAGTGCTGACCTTTTAATTTTGGAGTGTTTAAGTTTGCATGAGAATGGTTTGGTAAGTTTGCAACATTATTCTCGAGTGGGGCTAGTCTCATCAGCGGTACTTGCAATTTTTTTGCATTCGAGTCGGAAAAATCCCAGCAGCGGAGTTGGATTTAAGTAGGCTTCTGAGTAGGGGTGTGACCCATCAACGAAGCCAGAAACTTGAGACTCTGAGGGGGAAAATCCCTACAGTAGAGTTGGGCCTCATAGGGGGAAATCCTAGCAGCAAAGTGTGGAATTTGGTAGGATTTCGAGTAGAAAAAATCCCACAACAGAGGGGTGATGTGCATACAAACATGCAATGAAAATTTAAATTAAATGTTAGATGTAGTATTATAATAGAACATAAGGCGTAAATTAAATATATTGGGATTACAAGTCTATGCATGCTCAACATTTAATTGCACGAAACTAGTACGTTGAGGGGATAATCCAAATAAGGAAACCCTCATGTATAAACTATATGTCTCATGTTACTATAGGTTAAACATACACAACTGTGTCATCCCGGGATGAGTAACATATGCATACATAATTCACAAAAAGTGGTGTTCAGATAATATCGGGCTGTAGTGTGCCTCTCTGATATGTTTGATTTTTTTAGCCTCTTATCACATGAAACTAGTACGTTGAGGGGATAATTCAGACAAGAAACTGTCATATATGTATCATATGTTTCATGCAACTATAGGCTCTCTGAAATGTTTACCTGCAAATTGAAAAGAGTTCTAAAGTGGGAGTATCACCCGTCGACAGATTGAATGTGTCGACTCTGAGTAGGGAAAATCTCAATAGCAGAGTGGCGATCCGGACCTCCGAGTAGGAAAATCCCAGCAGCAGAGTTAAGCCTTTGAATAGGATAAATCCCAGCAGCAGAGTCAGGTTTATAGTCACTTACGAGTGGGAGAATCCTATCAGCGGAGCCTTGATCTCGGTAAGGACATGAGTGAGGGTATCACCCATCGACATATTGGATTCGTCTACTCCGAGTGGGAGAAATCCCAGCAGCGGAGTGGGGATCCGGTATGGACACGGTAGAAGAAAACTGCCTTGGTGTTCATCCACCCGTGGGTCAAATGAGGGGAGCCTGTAGGATAGTGTTTGTGTTTTCGAGTCGGAAAAATTCCATCAGTATAATATCAAACAGGGGCTCTAAGAGGGGAAAATCCCTGCAGAAGAGTAGGACTCCGAGTGGAAAAATCCCACAGTGGAGGGTTTCAGTTCCCTAGGCTAATCGAGAAAGGTCGCATAGGCAAATATGTGTTGTCCTCTCCAAGTAGGAAAAATTCTATCAGCAGAGCATATAGACACAATCCTTTGAGTAAGAAGAAACCCAGCAGCAAAAGAACTAACCCCGAGTGGGAAAATCCCAGTAGCGGAGTAGTTCTGAGTTTCATCAGCGGAACGACTAGACACAGTCTTTGGAGTGAGGAAATCCCATCAGCTGAAGGACCAACACTGAGTGGTTGAAATCCCAGCAGTGGATAGTTTTGAGTGGGGGAAATCTCATACAGGAAACGTCTAGCTTGGAAGGGCTACAGTGATTAGGAGAAAAAATATCATTTTATTCAATATTGGAATAGAATACATGAAATTGGGATACAAGAAATGGTAGGGATAAGAGAACTGCCTTGTCTCTTGGAAATATAGAATCACTCAGCTGCTTTGTATTGGGTGATCAAATGTTGTGGGCGGGTAGGTGGTGGAGCGTTGAGCTGTTTGGATCTAGAGGATGCTTCGAGAGTGAGAATGTACTTTTTGAGAAAGTCTTGTTAGATAAGCACTTCTAGGTACTTCCGGGGGGCCCAATATTAGATGGTCATGTATCCCTTGCAGTCATCGTAGGAGCAATATTCTTCTACTCTAGGAAGTGAGGGATCGTACCGGATTGGTCTCAGAAGCCTAACCTATGACTAGTCCTTAATGGTGTTAAAAATCTCGCTAATGGGGAGCCTCAATGGAGTGAAATGTTGTTCCATCGGCTTATGAGTTCGGAGCAAATTTGGTGAAATGATGGGATGCGCCTGTCTCTTGAAGACAGGTTTCCCTCGACTCTAATCATGGGCATGGGCGGAGGCTTTGTGCGGAGGCTTCGACTTTCCTTTGACGTTATCGTGCTTCGCGGTATGGTTAGAGGAAGTCCTCATTGCTTTCTCCAGCTGGATGTAGAGCTAAGCTCGTGACAAGATCTCGTTTATTCAAGTGACATTGTACTTGAGAGGGTGCTTGTACTGGGGTGAGTAACCTATAGCCCACTGATGAACGTGAGTGCAAAGACGTCCTCATCGCAGTTGGGGACTTTGACGAGTTGGCTCTGAAAAAAGTTGATGTATGATTTGACGTTGTCTCTCTGCCTCATCTTGATGGAGAGGATGGCCATTCTTCTTGACCTCCTGGTGAGAGGCGTACTGAGTGAGGAATGCTTTGTTACCCCTCCTCAAAGTCGTGAAAAGACTGAGGAGGCAGAAAGTAGAACCAATCTGATGCTACACCTTTCAGACTGAAAGGAAAGGTGATGCACAGGAGTGGACCATTGTGGTAATAAACAACCATCTTTTCTCAAAAATGTTGACCTAAAGGCGCATCACTCTAGTTTTGATGATGATTAACTTATGTAGTTATAGTACTCATGATCTTGTTGAATAAAAGTAATATTATATGGTGAGTGATTCAGGTGATGGAAGTGATACTGCCAACATGTGCTACATGGTCCAATGGGATGACCCTCTTGAGGTAAATTCTGAATCCGAGCTAGAAAAAGATATTGACATGCCTTATGATGAGCTTGCATCTTTTCGTCAAAAACTTCTTGAAAAATATGATTTATTAAAAATTGAAAATAATAAGTTGAAGAAGAAAAATACTTCTTTGTTAAAAGAAAATGATTCCTTTAAAAATAATTTGAATGTGTTTTAAAAGAAAATGAATTTTTGAAAAAGGAGAATATTTTTTTGTCTTCAAAATTAAATGACATTTGTGAAGGAAACAATTCATTGAAAAATAAAATTATTTTGGTGAAAAAAGAAAAGGAGATTGTTTTGGAAAAAATAACTCTTTGAAAAGAAAAATTATTTTAAAAGAAAAAGAAAATATTTCTAAAAAGAAAAAGATTATTGATTCTCATGTTCATGTCTCTTCTTCCAAAATTAATATTGATATTTGCATTATATTGATTGTTTAGGCCTCACTTTGAGCCAATGTGCATTTAATCACTCTAATTTGGAATCCATGTTTCACAAGAAACAAATTCCATATGTTTCTGCACAAACCCCACGGCATACATATGCACATCATGTTCACACTCACACCACTCATATGCATGCAAGAGTGCACACATGTACACATTGTGACCGCAAAGGCCATCTTGCAAGATTTTACGTTGATAGATTAAATTCTATAAATTTTGTAAATAATAATTAGGTTTCATTTGTTTCTAACCCCTTGGACCCAAAAAGAAATGGGTTCCAAAATTTTCACCTCTTGTGTTTGATGTAGGTGTGGGCTCTCACATGACGTGAGAGGTATGATGCCTTGGTGGTGGATGCATAAGCTAGATGGACATACCAAATTGATACATCGTTATCAAGGATGTTTGGTGGGAGGACCACCATGGTTTGGAGACTTAGCGAATAGTTCATATGGTTTGGTAACTATCGCTAAACTCTTATTTAGTTTACATGCTTTTACATTGATAAATTTTTTTGGCATGTTGTGATTTTATTGTTCATTATGTTAAATGCAATGTTATTAGACATGTGATATGCATAGATAGTCTTTGAGACACAACCATGTTCATATGGATTCATATTTTATTTTCTCACTAGTGTTTAACTACTATGTATATACTAGTTCTAAAACACATGTATTAAGACTAATGATCATGTTTTTTTTGTTATTCATGTGGTTATTACTTGTTTAGATGTAGTTTTCGTTAAAATTTGTGTTTATACTTGTACAAGTAGTGAGTGACAATTAATTATTATATGTTTGTGTTTCATTGCTCATTTGTACTCATTACATGTACATGTATAACCTTATTTTAATGATTCTTTTATTTAGACTTATTTTCCCTATGTTTATATATGTTTTGCTTCATGTATATGTTATTTTTGTCTAAAACTAATAAAAATACATGTATACCCTTGACTCACTTGCCTTCATGTAAAACTCTATTCTGAACTCGTTTATATTTGGAATATGTATGTATATTTTTAGTTTCGATAGAACATACATATACCTTGAAATTTGTTTAATTTTAATGAAAAATAAATATGTTTTGAGATTTATTGCTTATTTTCATGAATATGCTATTCACATGATTCTTGTGCACTCACATTATTTTTGTTTACTCATGACTTTATTTTCATGAGCTTTCTAGATCTTGAGTGACAATTTTTGTGTACTTAGCAATATTTCATGACTTATATATGATTTGGTTTCATTTTTGAAGGATTTAATACTAGTTTTCAAAATTATCTTTAAACTAGTATTTATTCTTCAATTGGTAGTTTCAAACATGTTAAATTATTTTCAAACTAATAATTTTGAAAACCCTACCAACCTAAGGGTGGTTGGATGGGCGACCATGTCTTGTATACCTTTATTGAATATCTTTTAAATTTGTGCATGAATAGGGTGGTAGGTATGAGTTATACAAATGATCTTCATGGAATTTTATTTTTGTATATTCATATTTGTTTTCTTATATATGTATGCTTCAAAGTTTAATTGGTATTTTCATTTTCATACATACATATATATGATTTGATTGTGCTTATTTTACAATATCTTTACATTCTTAAAGCACAAATTATGTTTATGCTAAGCTTGATTTTATTCCAAATGTTAATTGGTATCTTTACAACCTTATGTATTGATTTCAATTGGTATTTCAATTGCTAATCATTTTAATTGGTATTTATTTGATATCAAAATATACTTCATGTTTCACCTTCAATTGGTAACAAAATCTTCTATTGGTATCTTAAAAATAATTTTTTTACAAGTGGTACCAACATTTATTTTTGTCAACTAATAATTTATTTCATTGGAATCATAATTCATTTTGTTGACTTCTAGAAAGTTCAAAATTTGTTTTAAAAGTGATTTTAAAATTTTTTAAATTATTTTTGATATGTATTGCCTATATGCAAGGAGAGCTTAATATCTTCTTATATATAAATTCATGTTGAGTGTAGTTTACATATTGAGGAGCTTGACCTCTCTTCTTTATGTGGTACATGTGTGTAAAAGGAGCTTAATATCTCTGCTTATACATTGTATATTATGTTTTATGTGATTTAGGGTCTAGTCATCCCTTCTCCATGTAATGAATGTATGCAGGGGGAGCTAACTTTATATCTCTCCTCTCTAGGAATGTATAGCGCATGTACATCTTTATTGGTTGATTGTCCTCACCCCTTTGTTGATGAATTGACAAAAAGAGGGAGAAGAATTTAGAGAGTTTATATATACATGCTTAATATTGGTATTTATGCATATATATTTTGTTTAGTTTATGAGCTTTCATTGAATATCTTTATGTTTATTACTATGCATGAGTTAAGCGGGAGCTTTTATGAAGTTTATCTTTAATCCATGCATATATAACTCCATAAGTTTTGTCATCATAAAAAAGGGGAGATTGTTGACCCAAAGGCCCATCACTCTATTTTGATGATTATTAACTCATGTAGTTATAGTACTAATGATCTTGTACTTATTTAGTTTCAGATATTTGATCAAGATCTTAGTCGGTGTTTAGCTTCAATAAAAAATTCGAAGTCAAGTTTTGAAGCTAGCACGTGTTGATCAAGAGCTCGCGCATCAAGATCGCAACAAGTACTCAAGAGGAGTCTAGCTCATAGATTAAGGTTTGGACCAAGTTAAGAAGGAGAAGAAGATTTTTCAAAGAAGATTATCAAGAAGACTTGTGTCAAATTTCGTAAGTGTTAAGATTTTATTTAAAATATAGATTAATTGTGGATTGCTCAAGCTCATATACACACACACACAATTTATATGTGTTTTCATTAAGTTTTGATTTTAGAAAATATCGTTTTGGTTTTGAGCTTCAAATTATACACCCTTATGTTTCATGATTAGAGTGTATTAAAATAAGTTTATATGATTTATATGTGCTTTGGATTTCATCCATGCACATTGTTAGTTCAAATATTTAGAAAACTTATTTGATGTTTCTATATCATGTGTTTGAGTTTTGTATTTATCAAAACTTATTTTAAAGCTTATTGTCAAAAACATAGATATTTCATCTTATATGTGTATTGGATCATATCCATACACAATAAGCTTCAAAATGTTTAAAATATCTTATTTTTATATTTGAAGAAGTTTTGAAAAAATCATTTTTCAAATTGAAGATTGTTTTTAAAAAATACAGATTTTATTTAAGGCTAAATTTCTATATCACAAAAATGGTTCAAAACGTTTGTAATATGTGTTGATTTTTTATCACACATATTTGTACTTCAATGTATTTCAATGAATTTATTTCTGTAGATTTTATGTGATTTTATGAGAGTTTATAAGAGTTTATAAGATCAAGATTTAATCCCCAAAATTACCTGACTTGGCCTTCTGACGGTCGACCAACCGGTCGACCGAGCCAGAAGTCGATCGATCGGACGGTCAACCGATATGCACAGGAATGTGCACGGGCCTTGGCTTGAGGGCCGATCGACCGGGCGGTCGACCGATCTAGAGAGTTCACTATCTAGATCTGGCCCCGGTCGACAGGGCGGTCGACCGGCCAGAGAGCTTTGCTCTCTGGATCTTGCCTCAGCCAACTGACCGGTCGATCGATAGGTCATGACCAGAGTGTGGTTGATGGGGCGGTTGACCGGCAGCCTCAACGGTCATAAATATGACCGTCGGCCTGTCGATCGGCCGGTCAACCGACAGGTCATCTGGCCTACAAATTTGACCCCAACGACTATATTTTTGAACTCTATTTAAGGGGACTGTTTTGGCTGATTTTATATAAGATTTCAAGAGGGTTTTTGAGCCAGTTTCTCCTACCTTTCTCAGAGGTGTTCCAATAAGTTTTAGAGCTTAACTTCCATATCAAAAGGAGAGTTTTCAAGAGTGTTTTCAAAAGTACACCACAACTCTATCTTATTTTTCTCACACAAACTTGAGTTTTTCATTACTATATCAATTCTCTAGGGATCTTTGTTGTGGGAGTTATTTTTGAGATCAAGAGAAGAGATCACAAGATTTCTTTCTTATATTGTGAGGAGTTGTAGAGGTTGTGGCTTCAGTGAAGAGAGTTTTGTGGTGATCAAGTGAAGTGATCACCAAGTGTTTTGACTTGTGGTTGGAGGAGTTGTAAGAGGTGCGGCCTTAGTAAGCTAGTGTTGTTGCGTGTGTTGTTCTTGCGGGAACAAGTGAGGGACCTACGGGTCCAAGAGTTCTAGTGTGAACTCTGTTGGCCCAAAGGCCTTCCACCCTAGTTTTGATGATGATTAACTCATGTAGTTATGTTTACTAATAATCTTGTATTGTTTAAGTTTCAGATCATTAACCAAGATATTAGTTGGTGATTAGCTTCAACAAGGAGTTTAGAAGCTTTTCATGGTGATTCCAGGGCTCAAGCTTCAAGATCACACCTTGCCTAGCCATGGATGGAGTTTTGGATCGAGTCGACTTGAAGATGGAAGATCGTCAAGAAGACTTAGGTATCCTAGTTTAGATAGTGTGTTTAGATCCATTTGTAAAGCTTAGTATAGTTGATATGCTCAAGTGCACAAACACACACGTTTTATGTTTGGTTTTTGGTTTTCATGAATAGTTGATCAAAACAAGTTTAAATTGATATATGTATAGTTGTTTCATTCTATACATGCATGCTTAACTTTTAAACAAACTTATTTTGACTTTCCTATTCATGTATTGAAAAATCGAGTTTGATAAAAATACAAGTGTTGGTTTTTGATAAAACTTGCAAGACACAAAAATGATTTGAATATGTTGATATATGTCTTGAAATTTTTATCACAAGTTTGTATTTCAATACAAAATGTTAAAACAAGTTTTATGAAATTTTAAAAGAGATAAAAGATTTTTATAAAATATTTTTACCCAGTGTTTCTGACCAAGATTTGTGCTGACAGGCCAGGTCGGTCGACCGTATGGGTCGACCGCACCAAGGGCCGGTCGACCCGTGAGGTCGACCGACGTGCACAGACTTGTGCACGTCTGGCAGGCACAAGCTCGGTCGACTGTCCGGGTCGACCGGGTCTGAGAGCTCTGCTCTCTGTTTATTTGGGTCGACCGGGCGGTCGACCGGGTTTGCCCAACGGTCACATTTTTGACCGTTGGCGGTCGACCGGGCGGCCGACCGCCAAGCCTGTCAGGCTGCCACATCAGCCTAACGGCTAGTTTTGTTTTGAGGTTATAAATACCCCAACTCTTGGGCTGTTTTGACAAGATTTTCAAGAAGAAAAATTTCAGTGTTTCTCTAGTGTTTAAACAAGTTTTCAAAATAGTTTTTGTGCTAAAAAGATTTCATCTTTATTGTTTTCAAGGGTTTGAAAAATTCAAAGAAAAATAGGTTTTTGGGATTTGCTTTAGATCTTATTTCTATCATATTGCAAGTGTTTTTTCCAAGAATTTTTCTTTGCTATTTGATTTCCAAAACACCTTGATTTTCACACTTGAGCTATCATCTATCCTATTCTATTAGGATCTTGTTTTTATGGAAAAGAGAGAAGAAAAAGAGATTGTTTGAGATTGATTGAGCCTCCTAGTTGTACACCCTTGTATTTGTTGTATCCCTCTTTGGTAGAGGTTGATCGGGTGTTTGGTTTGCTCCCTCTTTGGTAGAGGTTGAGGCTTGGTGTTTGCTCCCTCTAGTGAGAGGTGGAGTTTGGTTTGTAAACCCTCTTCGGTAGAGGTGTTTGTGGTTGTTGTATTGGCTAAGGGCCTACCCCTCGGTTGTGAGGTGGTGTTTGAGAGAGGAGTTCGGTACTCCCTTGTTGTAACAAATCCTCTTCGGTAGAGGTTCCCTCGGTGGGAGATAGTGGATTGGAAATCCTACACGGTGGTGTAGGCGGGGATGTAGAGCTGGGTGCTCGAACCTCGAAACATATCTTGTTGTTAGCGTTTGATCCACTTGTCTCTCAACTCTCTCTCATTTATTTGTGCAAAGCATCATTCAAATCATACATATCTATTTGCTTGTGTTGTCCTTGCATTGATTCATATTGCTTATTCATTATATGCTTGAATTGCTTGTGTGTGTGCCTCACTTATACTTAACCACAAGAGCTTCACATAGCACCTCAACCCATTCAAGGGGAATCAAGAGGAGTTAGTCCAGAGCCCTTCACGGGGAATTCGGCTACACTTGTGTGTTGTATTAAGTGTGTTTGCAATATTGTTTTAAGCTTCCGCATTTAGCGCACTTAGTTTCTAGATTAGCACTTACACCTATTCACCCCCCCCCTCTAGGTGTTTTTCAATTGGTATCAGAGCCAACGCTCCTGATACTTAGGCTTAACATCCTAGGAGTAAGATCCTCATTTTAGGCTAATCTTGTTTGCATTTGTTTGTTTGCACACATTTAGTTTGCCCTCATGGATAGCCCTCCTATGTTTGACATTTCTAGACTTGAGATTTAGAAGGTTATGATGAGTAGCTATTTGAAGACCCTAGGATTGCATGTTTTCCTTGCCGCTACCAAGAGATGTTATCTTGGTGACCGCAATCATATAGGGGCCAATGCACAAGCCCTTGAGGCCATTAGAAGCACATTATCTAAAGATTATCTTATAAGTGTTTCTAACCTTGATTCCGCTTTTGCAGTGTGGAACAAGTTGACAATAACCAACACCTCCAAGTTTCAAGTGCAAATCCAACCGGAGGAATCTAGTGGAGAATCCGACTCACAATGCCATATGATCCAAGGGAATGACTCCCTTGAGGTACACTCGGAAACCCACTTAGATGATGATGATAATGCTAGTTCTTCAAATGATTGTGTTGATGCCCATGCTTTAAATGAAGAACTATCCATTGTGTGTGAAAAATTAATTGAAAAATATAACATTTTGAAAAAGAAGACTTGTGCTTTAAATAAAGAAAATGAAAAATTGTCTTCTAAACTTGATTGTGTTTTGCAAGAGAAAGTGGTGATCTATAATGAAAGGGATTCATTAAGGTCTCAACTTGATCTTGCACTTAAAGAAAATGAATTTTTAAAATCTAAAAATGATTGTGATAATGTTTTAAAAAATAATGATGCTTTATCTTCAAAAGTTGAGTTTGTTTTAAAATAAAATGATTCTTTGAAAAGAGAAATTGATTTTATTTCAAAAGAATTAGAAATTTGTTTAAATAAAAATAAATCTTTGAAAAATGATATTGTTTCCCATGTTTGCCATGCTAGGGTAGTTTCACCTAGATCACCCTTGCATGCTCCACTTCTTCTAAGATTAATGATGATATTTGTTTGTTGAAGAAGAGTGTGGATTGTTTGGGCTCCACTATGAGCCAATGTGCCATGAACCACTCACGTTTGGAAACCTTGGTTCGAAAGAAACAAGTTCCATTCTTTATGCATGCACACCCTCCACGGCATACACATGCTCCTCACGGACACACCCATCACATGTATGCTCATGTGTACACTTGTACACATTGTGAACGTATGGGCCACCTTGCTAAATTTTGTTATGATAGATTAAATGTTTCAAATTTAGCAAAGAAGTTTGTTTGAGTTAGAGACGGTACTTACCCCCATGGACCCAATAAGAGATGGGTACCAAAGACCACCCCTATTGTTTTTGATGTAGGTGTGGGCTCTCACATGACGTGAGAGTAGCGATACCTTAGAGTGGATGCGTTCCGTACTTAAAGGATATTATTTGGATGCATCACTTTCAAGGGGAGTTTGGTGGAGATGACCACCATGTTTTGGAGACAAGGGAAGTTGCCTTCTAGGTTTTGGTAACGATTCCTAACTCCTAATTTTTATTTACATGCTTTTAATATTCATTGTTTATAGCATGTTTCATTGTTTAGTGATTAGTATGAAAATGCCATGATAATTAGATTCTTGACATACATGTATAGTATTTGAGACACCCATGTTTAATGTGGATTATTATTTTGTGTTCTCGTATTTGATTAGCTATCATGTACATCATAAATCTAATAACATGTGGATATTCATAATAATCATGTCTATGTTTATCATGTTGATTTTTGTCTTGTTTTATGCTTCATACTTTGAATATATGTTTAAATGTTAGTTTTCATTAAGACTAAGATTTATACTTGTGCATATAGTGAGCCACAAATAAATCTATATATGTTTGAGTTTGAATGCTTATTTGAACTCATTAGATGTGCTAGTATAGTCTAATTTTGATGATTCATACATTTTAAACTTGTATTCCTATTTGTGGATTTGTTTTATGTGTATGAGCTTTTCATTTCATGTATATGTCTATTTTGCCAAACTTTAAGATATACATGTATACCCCTTGAGTCATTTGCCTTTCATGCAAATCTATATATATGAACTCAATTGTGTTTAGGGATATGTATGTATACTTCATGTTTGACAAAACATACATATGCCTTGATATAAAAATTTTGTTTTAATGAAAATTTAGTTTTTCATGTTTTTATGTTTATATGTTTAACTTCATGTATATGTCCATTTTATCCAAATTATCGTTTATACATATACATCCTTTTGAGCCACGTCCCTTCATGCATATATCTTTGTGGACTCGTTGTGTTTGGATATGTATGTACACTTTAATTTGTATAGGACATACATATACCTTGAAGATTAAATAAGTTTTAATGATTTTCATGTTTTCATGTTTCAAGGAATTTTGAGCTTAATTGGAAATTTCATAATGCCATGTCCCACATTACTTATACACTCACCATTTTTTAAAATATTTCTCATGAGTATGTTTTCATGAGCATGTATGGACTTTATTAAATATTGAGTGTTTTTAAGTGCTATGTGATTTACATGTGTTTTATGAAAATTATTTTTAGTTTATTCCTTACTTGAAGGATTTCGTACTAGTTAACAAAAAATTTTTCCATAACTAGTTCATATTCTTCACTTTGGTAGAGTTTTTCAAACGCACTCTATTTTCAAACCTAGTTTTGAAAACCCCTACCTTCTATGGGAGGATGGATGGGAGATCATATTCATGTATGCTTTAAAATGAAAATCATTTAAAACTTGAACCATGATTGGGAGGTAGTTATATGAGATATACATTTGATCTTATTGTTATTTCAATTGGTATCATTGAATTCTTTCAATTGGTATCAATCTTGACATTTCTTGTATACTCATATATTTTGTATGTATGTATGCTTTCATTTTAAAGTATATCAATTTCAATTGGTATCTATTTTTCATACACACACATATATATATATGTTTGTTTCAATTTTTTTAACAAAGCGTAGGTTTGTTAAAATAAAAGTGTGCATTGTTTTAGTTGGTATTTCATAAAGGGGGAGAAAATTTGATTTTGTATTTCAATTGGTATTTGTACTCCCATACTTTATGATTGAAAATTTAAATTTGGTATCATATGTTCAAAATGAAAGATATTTACAATTGGTAACAAAATTTGTGTTTAGACATTCAAAATTTATCATGTTTAATTTCAATTGGTATCAAGATTTTCATGTGTTTTGCTTAAAATTGGTATCAATATTTTTTGTTTGTTTCCTTTCAATTGGTATCAAGATGCTTCATTGACATATTTTCAATTGATATCTTAATTGATTGTCACCCCTATTTGGTTTTGTTTTTGTTTTAGACAAAAAGGGGGAGAAAAATGTATTGATTTAGTTTTGCATTTAACCCTTTATTGATGCTTGAGAAAATTTTGTTTTGTTTTGATTGTTTACCCCTTTGTTGATGATTGACAAAAAAGGGGAAAAAGATCCTGGTTTATATATGCATATTTGTGTTTTGCATATATTAAGTTTAATTTATTTTAATTTTAATTGGTATCTAGAGCATGTTTTGTTTTTAAACATTTCATTGGTATCTAGAACTTTTTATTGTTTATGCATATCTATGTATGCATTCATGTTTAATATTCATTGCATATTTATGTTTATTTGTTTATGCATGAGTTAAGGGGGAGCTTCTTTGAAGCTTAACTTTAATCCATGCATATATAACTCCATGAGTTTTGTCATCATCAAAAAGGGGGAGATTGTTGGCCCAATGGCCTTCCACCCTAGTTTTGATGATGATTAACTCATGTAGTTATGTTTACTAATAATCTTGTGTTGTTTAAGTTTCAGATTATTAACCAAGATATTAGTTGGTGATTAGCTTCAACAAGGAGTTTAGAAGCTTTTCATGGTGATTCCAGGGCTCAAGCTTCAAGATCACACCTTGCCTAGCCCATGGATAGAGTTTTGGATCGAGTCGACTTGAAGATGGAAGATCGTCAAGAAGACTTAGGTATCCTAGTTTAGATAGTGTGTTTAGATCCATTTGTAAAGCTTAGTATAGTTGATATGCTCAAGTGCACAAACACACACGTTTTATGTTTGGTTTTTGGTTTTCATGAATAGTTGATCAAAACAAGTTTAAATTGATATTTGTATAGTTGTTTCATTCTATACATGCATGCTTAACTTTTAAACAAACTTATTTTGACTTTCCTATTCATGTATTGAAAAATCAAGTTCGATAAAAATACAAGTGTTAGTTTTTGATAAAACTTGCAAGACACAAAAATGATTTGAATATGTTAATATATGTCTTGAAATTTTTATCACAAGTTTGTGTTTCAATACAAAATGTTAAAACAAGTTTTATGAAATTTTAAAAGAGATAAAAGATTTTTATAAAATATTTTTACCCAGTGTTTCTGACCAAGGTTTGTGCTGACAGGCCAGGTCGGTCGACCGTATGGGTCGACCGCACCAAGGGCCGGTCTACCCGTGAGGTCGACCGACGTGCACAGACTTGTGCACGTCTTGCAGGCACAAGCTCGGTCGACTGTCCGGGTCGACCGGGTCTGAGAGCTCTGCTCTCCGTTTATTTGGGTCGACCGGGCGGTCGATCGGGTTTGCCCAACGGTCACATTTTTGACCGTTGGCGGTCGACCGGGCGGCCGACCGCCAAGCCTGTCAGGCTGCCACATCAGCCTAACGGCTAGTTTTGTTTTGGGGTTATAAATACTCAACTCTTGGGCTGTTTTGACAAGATTTTCAAGAAGAAAAATTTCAGTGTTTCTCTAGTGTTTAAACAAGTTTTCAAAATAGTTTTTGTGCTAAAAAGATTTCATCTTTATTGTTTTCAAGGGTTTGGAAAATTCAAAGAAAAATAGGTTTTTGGGATTTGCTTTAGATCTTCATTTCTATCATATTGCAAGTGTTTTTCCCAAGGATTTTTCTTTGCTATTTGATTTCCAAAACACCTTGATTTCCACACTTGAGCTATCATCTATCCTATTCTATTAGGATCTTATTTTTGTGGAAAAGAGAGAAGAAAAAGAGATTGTTTGAGGTTGATTGAGCCTCCTAGTTGTACACCCTTGTATTTGTTGTATCCCTTTTGGTAGAGGTTGATCGGGTGTTTAGTTTGCTCCCTCTTTGGTAGAGGTTGAGGCTTGGTGTTTGCTCCCTCTAGTGAGAGGTGGAGTTTGGTTTGTAAACCCTCTTCGGTAGAGGTGTTTGTGGTTGTTGTATTGGCTACGGGCCTACCCCTCGGTTGTGAGGTGGTGTTTGAGAGAGGAGTTCGGTACTCCCTTGTTGTAACAAATCCTCTTCGGTAGAGGTTCCCTCGGTGGGAGATAGTGGATTGGAAATCCTACACGGTGGTGTAGGCGGGGATGTAGAGCTGGGTGCTCGAACTTCGAAACATATCTTGTTGTTAGTGTTTGATCCACTTGTCTCTCAACTCTCTCTCTCTCTCATTTATTTGTGCAAAGCATCATTCAAATCATACATATCTATTTGCTTGTGTTGTCCTTGCATTGATTCATATTGCTTATTCATTATATGCTTAGATTGCTTGTGTGTGCCTCACTTATACTTAACTACAAGAGCTTCACATAGCACCTCAACCCATTCAAGGGGAATCAAGAGGAGTTAGTCCAGAGCCCTTCACGGGGAATTCGGCTACACTTGTGTGTTGTACTAAGTGTGTTTGCAATATTGTTTTAAGCTTCCGCATTTAGCGCACTTAGTTTCTAGATTAGCACTTACACCTATTCACCCCCCTCTAGGTGTTTTTCAAACTCATTGTAGGTGTTGGGACACTGAGTGATCTTGCGAGATCGTTATAGTGGAAATCCTTCATAATGTTGAAGGTGGGGACGTAAAGCTAGGGTGCTCGAACCTCGAAACAATTCTCCCGTGTTTGAGATTGCTCATCTCTCACTCTCTCACTTGTGTTTATATATCTTGCATGCCTATATTGTTTATCTCTTTGTATGCTTGATATATCTTGTGCTTAATTGATATATGCTTGGGATTATTTGCTCACATTTGTATTCAATCAAGAGAGTCATAGTGGCACCTCAACTCTTAATTTAGAGAAATCTTGAGGAGATAGTTCAGAGCCCTTCACTGGGAATTCGGTTACACTCTTGTGTTATACTTTGTGTGATAGCTTAATAGTTTTCATTTGCATAAATAGTTTTTTATTCTGCATCATATGCATTAGATTAGTAAGTACACCTTTTCACCCCCACTCTAGGTGTATTTCAGAAAATGTCTGATGTGTTGATGGGGTTGCTCACCACAGAGTAGTAGTCGAATGTTGGAGTTGAAAACTTCCTCGGGTACTCGCATTTAAGGATGTCTTCAGTGGGGGGAGTTAGAGATCTTGGCAGCTAGAGGTGTTGGGTAGCCTAGCAACTTGGCTTCCGCGATCCATCTTTGGATCAGCTCATCAAGGACTCGAAGGTCGGGTGATCCACCAGCTTCAGGCTCGCTTTATGACTGCGTCGATGACTAGTTATCCTGAAGGGCAGCAATTTGAGCCCGGAGTTAGTTGTCAAGCTGCCTCAATGTCTCATGCTCAAGGATGGCATTCTCGCAATAGAGAGACGCATGTTCCCCATCGCGATCTGATTGGGCTTGTTATTCCTTCATATATTCTTTCATGTCAGCAAGCATCTAAAGAAGCTGGTCCTTTTACTGCTGCATTGGTTGGATACTGACCGTTGTTCCCTGAGGAGAGAAGCCGGTGTCTTCGGTCGTATGCAACTGATAGTTGGTTGGTAGAGGGACCATGCCCCCCAACGATTTTAATAGCCTTGCCTTTGGACGTTGCACCATTGATGATTCATTTTCTTAGAGCCATCAATGTGTTGGCCCAGAGGCCTTTCACCTTATTTTTTATGATGACTAACTTATGAAGGTTAGTTTACTAATCATCTTGTATTTAATAAGCTTCAAATATTGATCAAGATCTTAGTAGAGATTTGACTTCAACAAGAGATTCACAGTCAAAGTGTTGAACAAACAAGTGTTGATTCAAGAGCTCTCATCGTAACGATCGCATCAAGCTCACTTTGATCGAGTTTGATCGAATCGTCTTGAAGATGAAGATCGATAAGAAGACTTCAGTTTGTTTAGTTTAGTTTTTATTTAGATCTTGTGTAAGGATTGAATAGTCATGACATGCTCAAGTATACACACACAAAAGTTAAAATAGCTTTTGGTTTTGGCTTAACCGGCTTTGGATTTTCAAGAATATATCTTTAGTTTTCATGAATAGATAGAATCAAAAGAAGTTTATATGATTTATATGTATAGTGGATTCATCCATATACATTGTTTAGTTCATATTATCTAAAAACTTACTTTGATGTATATATAGTTCATAGTTTCAAGTTTTGTTTTTAATAAACTTATTTTTAGATTTATTGTCAAAAACATAGATATATCTTTTATATATGTATTGGATTCTATCCATACACTATGCTTCAAAAGTATTTCCATATCATATTTTTGTATTTATACAAGTTTTGGAGAAAACAGATTTTCATTTCAAAATTCAAGTTTTGAAAAATACCGTTTTTGGTTTAAAGCTAAAATTCTATGCCTAAAAATAGTTCAAATTGTTTGGAATATGTGCTGAATTTTAATCACACATATTTCTTCTTCAAATATTTATAAGAACTTATTTTGTAGATTTTATGTGATTTTATAGGATTTTATAGGTATTAAAAGACCAAGTTTTCAAACCTAAAAAAAACCCAGCCTAAGACCTATGGCGGTCGACCGACTGGTCGATCAGATCAGAGCTTGGTCGACCATGTGGTCGACCGATGTGCACAGACGTGCATAGCTTGCCTTGGCCTATGGGTCGGTCACTGTCCGGTCGACCGATTCAGGGAGCTTGCTCTCTGAATCTGGCCACAGTCGATCGTACGGTCGACCGACCAGAGAGTTCACTCCGTCTGGTTCTGGCCTCGGTCGATCGAGCGGTCGACCGACAGGCAAATTACCGTGGGGCAGTCGACCGGCCAGTTGACCACAACCCCAACGGTCAGAAATTCGACCGTTGGCGGTCGACCAACATGCCATTCTGGGCCTGTTCTAGACCCCAACGGCTACATTTTGAGAATCCTGTAAATATGGGTTCTCTTGACCAGTTTCTTCCAACATTTTTTAGAGCAATTTTTTTCACCTTCTCAAGTGTTTTTTAACAAAGTTTTAAAAGAGTTTTTGTGCCAAAATTCTCTATCTTTATTTGTTTTCAAATTTTGAAAAATCAAAGAAAATCAAGTCTTTTGGGAATTTTATTTTGTTCTTCATTTAATATATCCATCAAAAAGTTTTTCCCAAGTATTTTCTTTGTTGTTTGTTTTCAAATACTTTGTTTTCTCACATACTTGAGTTATCATTTCAAATCTATCTTTAGGATATTTGTATTGTGAGAAAATTATTTGTGATCTTATAAGATTACCAAGAGAGATTGTTTGTGATCTTTGTGATCCCCAAGTGTATTTTTGTTTACTTTGTACTTGACTAGGTGCCCACCTCTTGTGTAGATGTTTGTGTTAGAGAGAAGAGTTGTGTACTCCCAGTGTTAAGTTGTAATTCTTCGGTGGAGGTCCCTTTATGAAAGGTCCTGTGTGGACATACTGGAAATCCTTCTGTATGAAGGTGGGGACTAGAGTAGTGGCTCGAACCTCGAAACATATCTTGGTGTTTGTGTTTGATCCACTATCTCTCAACTCTATCTCTCTTATATCTTGCATTGCTTTACATTGTTCATATTCATATGCTAGATATTATTTATGTGTGGCCACATTTGTACTCAACGAAGAGAGCTTATTAAAGCACCTTAACTCTTAATTTAGAGAAATCTAGAGGAGTAGTTTCAGAACCCTTACGGGAAATTTGAGCTCACTCTTGGTTACACATAGTGTGTTTGCAACTAAGTTTTAAATTCTGCATCATTTTTCCTATATTAGCAAGTACACCTATTCACCCCCCTCTAAGTGTATTTCACAATGATGTGGAAGAGACTTTTTGAGGAATGTTTTTTAAATTTTTAGGGGAGAGGGCTGGAGTGTTGGGAGTCATATCTCAATGAAAGTACCAGTTTGTGGTAGAGATTTTCTTTTGCGAGTGATCAGATAGTCGATCCACACCACAAAATTGGAGTAAAAAAGTGTGGTGTAAGTGTAAAATGTTGATCACAATACAGACAATAGATAGAGACAAATGATTTTTACGTGAAAACTCAAATCAGGAAAAACTACAGATTGGAGGGGGAAATTCACTATAATTTACAGGTTTACATGAATTATAGGAATTTGTTGATATCACCTTGAGTTAGAATTGAGTGGCAAGAAAAAGAGTCTTCCCTTATTGCTGGAGGAGAAGGTCTAATTGTACTGAACTGTTGGCATGAAATCAGAAGGCGTGCTGGCGAGATCTGCACAATTGTACAATCTTCATATGCAGATTTGTTGTAACGGCTGTGATTATGAGAGCTGGACTGTGGGGATTGCAAGCAGGAAATTTTTTCATTGTCCATAACTCTTCGTCTTGAATGCAGGGGCATTACACGTCTTCAACGTGGGAGAGGGGAAGTGACCTGATTGCAACAGAGATCTCGATGGTCTTTACTGAGAACTTTCTGTTTGTGGTGAAGTCGAAAATCTTGGACTACATATGACTCCGGAGAGTGATGTCTTCGAAACGGGAGGTAGCTTAGGGATGGACCCGTGTCAACATCTTTATAAGGGTCAAATTTTGACCACTAAACCTATATAAGGCCATTGTATTTTAGGTTTTTGTGCCCAAGTTTTAATCATCAATAAAAATTGTCTCTCTCTTTTCAATCGCTTGTGAATTCTAGATGTTATCCTTTACTCGTGGATTCGAGTGTCCTTTCCTACTTGAAGATACTCTTTAAGATTCGTTGGTGATAGAACGAGATCTAACCGGCGTTGTTCGCTTCCTTGTATGTGTCACCGCTCTTACGGTGAAATCCGACTTCAAGAGAGATGTATTAAATCAAAAGTAAATGTAAATAGTGCATAATAAATGATATATCCTATCTCCCTCAGTTGAAGTGAAAACTTTTTATACATGGTATATGAAGGTAATAAAGTCATCTTGTTAAAGGACAAAGTACACATATGTCCTTTGTCTTAGAATTAGGTCCAGGAGTCTATTATAGTATTATATGAAATGAGCATGAGCTTATGGGCCCCTGCCTCATCACAAGTATAACCAATCTCTGAAACTAAAGTTTTGAAAATAGGAATGAGATCCTCTCATCGACCCCCAAGATTATCACTTGATTTTAGATTTTATGATAATTCCAAAATGGATGAATAAAAATGTGCGTACACACAAACCCCAATTCACATACCATCATATTAGCCCGTTGATAAGACCCCCTCCCTCAAGACAGAGGTTCCAGGTTCAATGATCGCAGTCGTTCAACATTTGTTTTCTAACTTTTTTCCATGTTAGGAACATAGTTAATTAAATCTGATTTTCAATTTTTATTATTTATTTTTTTAATAAAAATGATAACTCATGCATCCATGTGTTTATCGAAGAAATATACAATTATTTCTGAAAACTTATCCGAATAACTTCAACACGTGTTACAATGGTAATTAAAATAACATTCAATAATAGTATTCATACGTCATATGAAATCGGGTCACGTAACAATCCTAAATTTACCTCTGATTTCATCTAGTTTTTAGCTCCTCCAATTTTAGAATTTTCATCTACAAATTTAAACCACCGAAAGACCCGCTCCAGTTTGCCATTCAACACAAAAACAAAAAAAACAAAAACAAAAACAAAAACAAATCAATGACAAGAATCTGTCCAATTCAAAATTCTTGGTTGCAGCAGCGAGACAAAACAGAGAAGAAGAAAGAAAAGAAATGGCGGGCCGAGGCCTGAGGCGAACCTTAACCATCTCCGAGATCAAATCCACTGACAACGACAGCAGCAGCAGCAACAACGGAGCTGACCCCGACAAGCACCGCCGCTCGCTCGGCCACGCGGCCGTCGGCATCCCCTCCCCGGCCCGCGGCGGGCGCACGCTGATGGACATCATCCGCGAGGAGCAGAAGATGAGCGGGTCCAGCTCCGCCACGGGGTCCATCCGCAACGCCGACGACGGCACCATCAACTGGAAGTCCTTCAAGGACCGCATCCGCCTCCGCCGCGCCGGCTCCGCCTGGTCCGACCCAGACCTCCCCGATCCCGACCCCACCCCTCACCCCAACCCAAACCCCAGCATTCCCAACCCCAACCTCTTCGGCCGCTCCGTCACCGTCCGCAACTCCGGCAGCGCCCCCGCGGACGATGTCCCGATACCGATACCGGGCCGGCCTGGTGACAGCTCGGGCGGCGGCGGTGGCGGAGGAGGAGGGATGTCGCTGATGGCGCTGTTCGAGCAGACGGAGGGTGGGGGTTCGACGACGAGGAGGAGGAGGAGGAAGGGGAAGAGGACGAGGCGGAGGAGGACGACGATGACGACGAGGAGCTGTACCACGCGTGCTGCGTGTGCATGGTGAGGCACAAGGGGGCGGCCTTCATCCCCTGCGGCCACACGCTCTGCAGGCTCTGCTCAAGGGAGCTGTTGGTCACCCGCGGGAATTGCCCGCTCTGTAACGGGTTCATCCTCGAGATACTCGACATCTTCTGAGACCCGATAACCCGATAAGGCTCGGTTATGATGTCGTGATCAACTCTTATTATTATTATTAATTATTATTATTATTATGAGAATTATTGTTTTAAGACGAATTGCTGATGCAATTTGTCATGGTTTTTGATGGAGCCAGTTAATTAAGGGTTCGGTTCATTTGTGTGGGCCACGCTCACATACAATAAGATGGCTAATCCTGTATTGACACGTGGATTGGACCTAAATCTCTTATAATATGTGTGTGAGGCCCACATATAACGTGTCAATATGTGATTAGCTCTCTTATTATATGTATATTAAATTTTGTAATAAGACACTGGATTGGCTGTGAATTTTGATTAATGATTGTGTTGTGTTAGCATGCTGAAATCTTCATTTACTCACCAGCTTCCTTCATCATAATTTGTCTACCTTGCAAAACTTTGTCGGGGGGGTTTGACTCGGATACAATCCATCTATGTTTGAAGAGCATTGTATCTTCTCCATCCACTGCTAACCCAATTTAAGCACGGAGATTTCATGTTGGAGGAGAGGAGCAAGTCCTCCGCGAAATATTTTTGTCTTGAAGAACTTGGTAACAAGTACCCTTGCATGATTTAGAACTCGCCACCCCACCTTCAAGAAGAAGCTGGCGTTAGAATTAATCTTTAAATAAACTTCATGATAATAATTTCATCTATCATGGATCTAGAATTAATATGCATCTCAAGAAGAAATATACAAATGCATTTACATACCTGAAGCCATTAGATTGAGTGACGAAGATTTCAGTCCCTTCCTTGATCCTTGCAAACCCTAATTGCAAACCTTAATCTGTAGAACTCCTTCTTCTCTCTGTCTCCTTTCCTTTGCACAAACCTAACTGAAGTTGATGGAACACCACAAAAAGGGGAGAGTTTGTTTTCTATTATGGAGGAGAGATGAGGGTCTACGTTTGCAATTAACCACATGTGATAAAACCACCCATCATGGCCCCTTTCTACCCCACATGATTATTAAACTTTATACAAAGTAACCTTTATATTTGGGCATACATAATATCAGTTAGGCTATAATTATGGAATCCAATTAAAAACCCAAAGGTTAGTGGGCCACTTAATGTGAGATTAACATTCTCTCACTTGGACCACTAGCCGATTATAGTACAACTTTAGAAAACAAATAAAAAGAAAACTCATTTTAAAAACATTTTGACTCCATTGGATTCCATACAAAAAAAAAAAAACTTTGACACGTGATCACGAATTTAAAAATAATAACTGATAAGCCCAAATAATGATATACTGTAATACTGCAATTAGCTTGGACCACCAATGTGAGTCATAGCGGTTATACAACTTCTATGTCATACTCCCTTCTACGTATCACAACATTGATAACCATCACTAATAGAGTCTATAACCAAAACGACCCCTGTAATTTGTCTTGTCAAGACTTTTCCTGTTTAACAAACATCCATACATAATATGTGCACACATAATTGGATAATAGGAAATATAGAAACAAACTTTCATTGCGCAATAATGTCAATTACATAAGCACCAAAACATACATTACAGATTACTCAAAAGACCCATTCTAATAACATGTTCTTTGAATGTCTTTGGAGGTAATCCCTTGGTTAATAGATCAGCAACCATTAGAGTGGTACTTATATTCTCAATTGACACCCTTTGTTTCTGAACTCTTTCTCTAACGACTAAGTACTTAAGTTTCAAGTGTCTGAAACCACTTGAGTACTTACCATTCTTAGAGAAGAAAACGGCTGCTGTAATATCACAAAATATCTTCAGCGGCCTGGCAATAGAATCAACTACACCAAGTGCTAAGATGAAATTACGTAACCATAATGCATGATTCGTGGCCTCGAAATATGCTATGAACTCAGCCTCCATCGTGGATGAAGCAGTGATAGACTGCTTTACACTCTTCCACGAGATTGCCCCATCTGCTAGCATGAATATAAAGCCTGAGGTAGACTTTCTGCTATCTGGGCAACCAGCAAAATCTGAGTCCGAATAGCCGATCACTTCCAACTGATCTGATCTCCTATATGTGAGCATATGATCCTTCGTCCCTTGAAGATATCGCATCACTTTCTTTGCCAATTTCCAATGCTCCATTCCTGGATTACTCTGGTATCTTCCTAACATTCCAACAGCAAAACTGATATCTGGCCTGGTACAAGTATGTGCATACATCAAGCTCCCAACTGTTGACGCATACGGAACTTTCTGCATTTGTGCCTTTTCTAAGTCATTTCTTGGACACTGACTCCTACTTAATTTGTCACCCTTCATGATGGATGCACAACTGGCTGAGCAAAGTTCCATGTGGAATCTTTCCAAGACTCGATTGATATAACCTTTCTGAGACAGTCCTAACAATCCTCGAGATCTATCCCTGAAGATCTCTATGCCAATGACATAAGCTGCCTCACCCATATCAACCATCTTAAAGTTCTTGGTAAGATAGTCTTTAGTTTCATACAGTAAACCAATATCACTACTGGCTAACAAAATATCATCCACATACAGAACCAAAAAGATAAACTTGCTCCCACTGATCTTCAGATATATACACTGATCAACAGTGTTTTCTGTAAATCCGAAAGAGGTAATGGTATCATTAAACGTTATATATCATTACCTGGAAGCTTGTTTCAGTCCATATATGGATTTCTTTAATTTGCAAGCCAAATGTTCTTTTCCTTTCTTTGCGAACCCTTCAGGTTGCTCCATGTAAATTTCCTCATCCAAATTTTCATTCAAAAAGCTGTTTTCACATCCATTTGATGTAACTCTAAGTCATAATGAGCTACAAGGGCCATAATGATTCTAAAAGAGTCCTTCTTTGATACTGGAGAGAAGGTTTCTTTATAATCAATGCCTTCTTTCTGAGTGAAACCTTTAGCCACAAGTCTGGCCTTATATCGTTCGATATTGCCTTTGGAGTCGCGCTTGGTCTTAAAGACCCCGACTGTCTTACAGTTATTAGGCAATTCGACGAGATCCCAGACTTTGTTTTGGTCCATAGATTTCAACTCTTCATTCATAGCATCAATCCATTTGTTAGAATCATTACTTTCAATGGCTTGTGAAAATGAAACTGGATCTTTATTAATCCCAATATCGAAATCAGATTCCTGTAGATACACCACATAATCATCTGAAATGGCAGATCTTCTTTCCCTTTGAGATCTCCTCAAAGCTGCCGGTTGTGGTGGTTCTACAACATTTTCAATGGCGATATCCTCATGAAGTAGTGAACCATTATCATTATGTTGTTCAGGTGACTCAGCTTGATGATCAAGCTGAGGGACAACAATTTCTCTTGAAGGAAAGGGTATTGGGATATTTACCCTTATCACCTCAAGATCCACCTTTCTTGGTTCATCACTCCCACTAATTTCGCCATTCTCAAGGAATCTGGCATTACCAGTTTCAACAATTCTGGTACTATGGTTAGGACAATAGAATTTGTACCCTTTAGACTTATCTGGATAACCAATGAAATACCCAGATATGGTCCTGGAGTCTAATTTCTTTTCTTGTGGATTATATATTCTAGCCTCTGCTGGACAACCCCAAACATGTAAATGTCTTAAAATAGGTTTCCTACCAGTCAACAACTCGAAAGGAGTTGTTGAGACTGCCTTACTAGGAACCCTGTTCAAGATATACATAGCAGTCTTTAAGGCTTCATTCCACAATGAATTAGGTACATTAGAGAAGCTCATCATGCTCCTAACCATATCCATAAGTGTTCGTTTCGCCTTTCAGCAACTCCATTCTGCTGAGGCGTACCTGGCATTGTGTATTGAGCACAAATGCCATGCTTTTCTAGAAATTTGGCAAATGGGCCAGGATTTTGTCCTGACTCATCGTATCTTCCATAATACTCACCACCTCGGTCTGACCTCATGATTTTAACTTTTCTATCTAATTGTCTCTCGACTTCTGTAATGAACACCTCAAGGATGTCAACAGCCTGAGACTTTTCATGAATTAGATATACATAACCATAACGAGACAGATCGTCTATAAAGGTGATAAAGTATCTCTCTCCTGTAAAACATGGAATGGAGAGTGGTCCGCAAATGTCTGTATGAATAATCTCAAGAAGCTCTTTGCTTCTTGTGGCACCTTTCTTGGTGTGTTTGGTTTGCTTTCCTTTTATGCAATCCACACACACACCAAAATCAGTGAAGTCTAGGTTATCCAAAATTTCATTCTTCACTAATCTTTCAATTCTATCCCTGGAGATATGCCCCAGTCGTCTATGCCACAAGATAGAAGATTTTTCATTAATTAAGCCACGTTTAGAACCAACATTCGAATGCAGAGTTAAAAGAGATTGTGCAAACTCATAATTCAAGGGAATTTTATACAAACCATCACATAAAATTTCATGTCCAACTGAAATTGAATTAAACATCAAATTGAGTTTTTCACAACCAAATAAAACTGAATATCCAACAACATCTAATTTGGATAAAGACATTAAATTCCTAGAAATCGAAGGTACATAAAAAGTGTCCAAAAGATCTATCTGATGTCCCGTCTCTAAGAGTAGTCGATAAGTTCCAACATACTCGACCTCCACTTTGAGACGGTTCCCCATACAGACAAATCTTTCACTTTCCTTCGGTTTCCTGGTTGTAAGGAATCCCTGCATTGAATTAGTTATGTGAGTTGTGGCTCCAGAGTCAATCCACCAAGTATTAGAAGGAACTTCAGCAAGATTTGATTCATAACATACAAAAGAAAGGTTCATACCTTTCTTTTCGAACCAAGCCTTTCTCTTGTTGCAATCCTTCTTCACATGTCCTTTTCTGCCACAAAAGTAGCATTTGACAGTGAAAGTCCTTCCATGACCCTGGCTACTTTCCCCAGGTTCATTCCCTTTCTTTGGTGGAAACCTCTTACCTCTTCCATACTTTCCCTTCTTGTGTATAGCTCCTTGAGTTACTGCCAACACTGAGTGATGTCCTTCTTGCCTCAGTCTCACTTCCTCTTGAACACACATATTAGTCAGCTCATTCAGATTCCACTTATCCTTATGAGTATTATAGTGAATCTTGAATGGTTCGAATTGAGGAGGAAGTGAGTTGAGGATGAACTGTACCAAGAAGGATTCATCTACTTTCATTCCCAGTGTTCCTAACTTCGCAGCTTTATCAGTCATATTGAGGATATGTTGTTGTACTCCTCTACTACCATCATATTTCATGGTAGTTAACTCAGCCATAAGGGTGCCAGCCAATGACTTATCAGCAGATTTAAACCGGTCTTTTACAGCAGTTAAAAGTTCTGATGCATTAGTAGTTTGAGGGAGTGAAGTCTTGATGTTGTTAGCACTGGTCATTTTAATGAACATGAGACTGAGTCTGTTCGACCTTTCCCAGGCTTTAGCATGACTGACCTGATCTGCTGTACTTTCAGCAGTGATTTCCTCAGGTTTCTCAACTAAAAGAGCCAGGTCAAGATCCAGTACACCCAGTGTGAATTGGACATGCTCAAACCATTCAGAAAAGTTTGTACCATTCAGGGCTGGAATGCTAGATGCATGAGAGTGTAGGGAAGTGGGAATGTTCACTGAAACAAAATAGGACAATGCTCACATTAAGGCCTCGAATCAATACAAAAACATTAAATTTAATGAAGATGAACTATTGATATCACTTTGATTTCTCCTTTGGGCGAAACCTAAGCATATCCAGTGTTCACTCTACAGGTGAGACCTTTTATCACCTATGTAGGTCTAATATGATTTATGCCACTTAGACAGTAAGTCATGTTACCTTTGGGTATCCAATTCTACACCACTAAGTTGCATAAATTACATTACCCTACCCGGTTCATAATTATTTGAAAGAGACTTTCCTTTGGGCGAGTCCCAATCTCCTAACTAGAACCGCCACCGAGAATATTATTGACTTTAATGTCACCCTTATTGACAAATCTTTTATGTAGTTGTATATTCATAAGGCTTACTAACGTAGGTCACTTTTGCAACTACTAAATCAGTAAACCGTATGAATATAAAACTAACCAATAATATTCTCTAACCTTTTATTTGAGTTATTCCATAATACTCCAATGTTGTCACTTGACCAATATCAATCAATATTAACACAATAACATTAAATGTGTAACACACATTTATGATTGAATTTAAACAAACATTAGTCGACTGGTTAATCTAGTATTAGTCGACTTGTGGCAAGTCAAGTCGACTATAAAGGAAACCCAGTCGACTAGGGTCAAGTCAAGTCGACTATATATTTTAGGTCTAGTCGACTAGGGCAAAGTAAGTCGACTATATATGAAGAGCTAGTCGACTAACAGAGAAACAGAGAACCAAACATCTCTCGGGTCAACCTGTTAGTCGACTATAGCAAGGGATTAGTCGACTATACTTATTATTAGTCGACTACTCAAAAAAAAATCAAGTCGACTCCTGTAGTGAAACAGAGAGTTCTTAACATTCTGGAAAGAGACCTAGTCGACTATTCCTATGGGCAAGTCGACTAACAGTCGATGAAACAGTTATCGAAATGGCAGTTCTGTTTAATCGACTGAAGCCAAATTTTAAGGAAAAATTAGGGTTTTTAATACTAATTAGATCCCAGATTTGTACAATTAGAGGAATATTTAATATTAATCGAATCATGAAGAAAGGCTACTAAATCTTCTTTAAAAATCTGAATTAAATGATCAAAAATTTCATTTTGAAACAATTAATCAAAAAACCCTAATTTCCCATAATCTTTATTCTGAGATGTATTGATTCTTAAACGAAGCTCTGATACCAAATGTTAGAATTAATCTTTAAATAAACTTCATGATAATAATTTCATCTATCATGGATCTAGAATCAATATGCATCTCAAGAAGAAATATACAAATGCATTTACATACCTGAAGCCATTAGATTGAGTGACGAAGATTTCAGTCCCTTCCTTGATCCTTGCAAACCCTAATTGCAAACCTTAATCTGTAGAACTCCTTCTTCTCTCTGTCTCCTTTCCTTTGCACAAACCCTAACTGAAGTTGATGGAACACCACAAAAAGGGGAGAGTTTGTTTTCTATTATGGAGGAGAGATGAAGGTCTACGTTTGCAATTAACCACATGTGATAAAACCACCCATCATGGCCCCTTTCTACCCCACATGATTATTAAACTTTATACAAAGTAACCTTTATATTTGGGCATACATAATATCAGTTAGGCTATAATTATGGAATCCAATTAAAAACCCAAAGGTTAGTGGGCCACATAATGTGAGATTAACAGCTGGTGCAAGCCGTTTTTTTTCCCAAGCATCTAGAACCAAAATCTTCTGGTACTCTTTGGGTTCGTCGGAAAATTCAAGGCTTTCAAGAATAAACCTGTAAGGATTTTGTTTTGTTTTTTAAGAGGAGAAGATGGTCTAAGAAATCCAATTGAGTTAGAGAAAACGATGACCTGAAGCAGAAGAAGGAAATCGAGATGAAGTAATTTCCTTTTCAGGCGATTTCCTTTTTAGAAGGAGTATGAATATGATTCAATTACTATTCAATGAAGATTTGTTTCTAAATATTAAAAAGTTTAGAATCCTTCTAAATTAAGGAGATCAACTCTTAATAGGATTGATCAAGATTCTTCAAGCATCCAATGGCCAAGATCATCTTATAGTCCAAATAGGAGTTGTATTGTAAAATCTTATAAATAAAAGTTGTAACCCAGAATTGTAAAATGGAGCAGAATAGTAGAAAAAAGTTGTGGTGAATAACAATGTAAAGTCCTAAAAAATCAAGAAGACCCTAAATAGTCAAGAAAGAGAGAAGCAAGATGAAGGTGCACAGAGAGAAAGTATACTCTTGTAATAGATTCAACGAGAAAGTGAATACTCTTGTGTCATTAAGAGGAAGGTTGGATCTCTTTGTATCAAGTTTATTAAAACTCTCTCGAGTCCTCTTCACATGGGCGTAGGCCAAGATTGAATAGAATAACTTTAAATGTGTGTTCTTCTTATATCTTTTAATATTCATCTTGTATGCTCGAGATAATCCATCTCATAGCGTGCTTGAGGTCGTTAGTGGGGATCTCCGTATCTCCTAATTATTGGTATCATAGTAAATATGGTATCTCAGGTTATGCCCACAACAATTGGTATCGGAGTATATCAATTTCATTACAACAAATGGTATCATAGCTGATGGTGTTATTTCAAGACTCGAGTGCTCTAGATGAAGAAGAAAATGTCAAGTCGATGGAGTTCGACAGAGACACCAAGATGAAGAAGACAACAAAAAAGTTCAGATTAGTTCTAAGGTAAATATTGATGACTTTTGGAGTATATTGACCACAGTGGAGTCGTTGAGGCTCAACAATGCTCAAATCTGAACACAGTAGATGCAACGGCGATGGTCAAATCATCGCCAATGGTGGATGGCAAGATGAGCTCGATGAGCTTACGGAGGCATCGCACAAGGTATCCTGTGGAGGCTTGCTAAGACAGCAAGTCAAAAAAAAAAACAGCGAAGGGTGATGAAGACGATCAATAGACGAGATTGATCAAAAGGTAGAACGTGCAATTATAGTCAGATTCAGATGATCAAGGTGTCAAACCCTATGTTTTCTAACATTCTGGATGCAATGGTGGGCGCAGTTCAAGGAGATTCTAAAGCCTGATATATGCTTTGTATAGATCGGTTAAAGAGATCGACAGAGATCATGATCAAAGTTACGACGGACTAGTGGTCACATGGTAAGATTATTGCAGGCATTGGTGGATCTATCAGATTTAAAGATAAAACCTCATTTTTCTTCAAAACATGATCAAAATCAGTTTTATTCTTCAAAATTTTATTTTCATTTATAGCAAGATCAAGTTGAACTTTCAATGAATCCCTCTCATTTGAAATCTCATCTCTTTCTTGCAAAATTAAATCAAGTTTAGAAAATAAATTTTTATTTTTTTCTTTTAAATCAAAACTCTTCTTTTTCAAAGCTTTATGTTTCGAAAGCAAATTTTCACAAAGCATGAAAAGTTTTTCATTTAAAGCATGAGTGTAGGCTGTTTAAAAAATCACTAAAAGACAAATCATCAAAAAGCAGAACTCCAGACGCAGTCTGATCTCAGCCCCACTACGGCACCGAGGCGCGAGGGTCGAAACCCGCGTCTCAGCCCCACTGCGGCACCGAGGCGCGAGGGTCGAAACCCGCGTCTCAGCCCCACTGCGGCACCAAGGCGCGAGAGTCAAAACCCGCGTCTCAGTTGTAACCGCCCTTGTTATGGGGTCAATCACGGCCCACATAACAAGGAAGTTAACCCCTATTATGGAGCGTTTTGAGGGGGCACGTTCACCTCTGGAACCTCTATAAATAACCCCTCTTGCTATTGAGAAGGGGTCGGTTAGTCAGTGGGTGAGTTGATCAGATAATTCTGGGAGAAGAGTTTGACTCCTGAGCTGCCACAAGAAAGGAAGTTCAACTCTTCAAGCAACTTGCTGCGTACAGGCCAATCTTTGCATACAATCTTTTTGAGATTCCTGGTCGATCAAGAGCTGTGTCACTCCATCGACCATACAAAGAGAAGATCCCCAAGAGTTCTTGACGTTCACCCGGTCAACGGAAAACAAGATTCACTTTCCATTGCCACCTGAAGAGCCCAGCATTAAACAAAGGGGAGATTCAAGTCTCAACATCTTCCCTCTATTGTAATTGGAGTGTAAATCCATTGTAATCTTTCAATTGATTCAAGGAAATTTTACAAGGAGCCCTACATTTCTCCCGTCAAACAAGAGATGGCGACTCCGCTGGGGACTACTTTCGTTACTAACGAGCAAGTGGTGGCGCAAGGTGACGTCATCTACAAGGGAAAAACGGTTGAATCACTCGTCGTAGAATTCGACCAAGCAAAGTATGAAGAGTTCCTTTCTTCCGGCTCTAAGAGCCCAAAGGCCCGTGCCTACCGCAGGGTTTCTATGGGGATCTGCCCTGAAGTCCGCTCTGAGATTCTCTGAGACGCAGCTCCTGTGAAGGAGGTCGTGGCTAATCACGTCATGCGTAACGCCCGCGCCAGCGTCTCTCAGGAGACCCGCGTGGTCAACCTTTTTGGTGTCCAGCCAGTCCATCCTCTTCCTCAGCACCAGGTCATCGGATGTTCCCTTCAACCTCCACAACGCAACCGGAACGCTGAACGGCGGCAGAGGAGGTGTGCGCGTCAACTACAAGCTGGAACAGCTAACTGTCAAATAGAGATAGGACGCGAGGTCCAGACCAGCGTCTCCTCTGTACCACATCCGACGCGTGAAGTCCGCGTTTGGCAGCCCAAACGTCAGGTTCACCAGTCTGGCTCTTCTGAAGTCCCACTCCCCAAACGCCGATGCGAAGCTCGCGCACCTTGTCAAGCACAAGAGGCACGCGCCTCTAGGCACGGGGCCCAGCAGCCCTGCAGCTCTCAAGCATCTCTGTTCAGACGTAATAATCAGCAACGCGAAAGCTGCGTTTCTTATCCGCAGAGACGCCAGACTCGTGTTTCGAAGCCACAACGCAAGAACCTCATCCCAGAACCTTGCAACTCAGCGGCGCGAAGCAAAGATTTCTCCCGCCCTCAGCATTGCGAGGCCAATCTCTTTGATCCCCCTCCCATGGATCTAAGAGATTATCTGACAAGGAAGAGAAGTGCTAATCGAATCACTTTATCATGTTGCTCGAATGGCTTATCACAATGCTCTCTGAATGCCGTTGCAGTTCAGGTGCAAACCAGCAGTCTCTAATTAGACAGCTGACCCTGATTCCTCGATCAGCTAAAAGGAATCATTTCCACAGGAGGAGGATTTTCTCTGATGCTGAATATCTTGAGCTCACTGCAAACATGACGAGCAGGAGTCGGGGGGCAACCTGCGGTCAGCTCTGATGAGTCTGACACCAGAAGGAGTGTACCGACACACTCGCACCTAGACTGGGGCAATTCCCCCGATTAACTACAATGCCCTGGCCCGGGGCATTGAGATAAATGACTCGCATTCCGCTATTGTAGAGTCACAGGCTTCAAACTCTTATATAGAGAAGGAGGCCTTTATATATATGACAAGCACTCCTGAGGAGACAGCTAGGCGCTTGGAGCAGCAAGCCCAGGTCCAAAAGGAACAATTCGAGATGATTCGTGTTCAGAAAGAATCTATCGACTCCCTCAAGTAGATGCTCGCACAATTACTTGAAGACAAGAGGAAATCAACCGACAAAACCTCCTCTAAAAAGTCTAAAGGCAAACGAAAAGAGGGAGAAAGCTCATCTTCTGTACAAATAAAGGAGAAAGGGCAGCCTACTTCTGGTTCGTCTAAATCCTCGTCACAAGGAAAGGATGACCGAGACCAGGGAAGGGTTCATTTTGAAAGAATGAATCAATTGGAGCAACGTCTTAAGACCCTCACTAACCGGAAAGGCCTGTAAGAAGCGGGAGTGGTCCGGCCATATCCGACCGAGTGGGACCTTGTCCCATACCCCCCAAGTTTAAGGCTCCAACCCTCTAAGCATTTGATGGGAAAGGGTCACCGACCAACATATTTACTACTTCAAGTCTTAAACAGGGAATGTGGTAGATAACGATGCCATCCTGACCTGTTTGTTCATCGGCACCCTAAAAGGGCTTGCCTTTGAATGTTTCATGAAGCTCCCAGAGGGCTCCATCAAGAATTGGGGCGATTTGGAGAAGCTCTTCCTAACGCGCTTCTTTGAAGATGACTCAGAGGTCACAATGCCTACTCTTCTGGCCACAAAGCAGTGAAAGGGAGAGTCCGTCAAATCATTTGTAAAAAGATTTCAGAATGTAGCACTCCGATGTCCCAGCGGTATGACCCAGGCCACCCTGGTGGAGACATGCCACCACAATCTACAAACTTCGCTCCTCGCTCAAATAGGAGTTGCCGAAAGCCGCACCTGGAAACAATTGATCCAACAAAGTGAACGAGCTGAAGAAATTGTTGCCCGAGTTAGGGCAGAAGAAAACAAACCTAGACCCGAGAGGTCGACAAGGCGCGCACCAGATACATCCCTCCAAACGAAAAGGAAGGATAACTTGGCGACAGAGACCAAGTCCCCCGTCAAACCTCAACCGGTCAAGGGAAGTGTCTCTTCAAGCCAACCATGCGCCAGCAAGCAGTATTCCTTCAAGGACGAACATGTCGACTCGCTCTTCAAGTTACTTAACAAGAGCAACAGGCTGAAGCTTCCTGAAGTTAGGCGCCTTGAAGAAGTCGGTAAAACCGATAGTCCTAACTACTGCTTGTATCATAGGATGCTGGGACACCCCACCAAGAGTTGTTATGTCTTCAAGGACATCCTTCAGGCTCTGATTGACGCAGAGATATTAAAACTCTGTCCAGAGCAGAAGAAGGTGACAGCCAATATGACCTCATTTCTCCAGTTTGGAAGACAACCTCCAACACCCTCTGGAGTGGTCCCTGTCCCAAAGGGGGAGCTAAGAATGGTTAACGTAGACACTCACCACCAGCAAGAGAAGGGTCTTGTACCTGTTCCCACACCCCGGAGAGAAGTCATGTGGGTTCATCCCGACCTTGTGGACAGCCAACAATGGACCACTGTGACCAGTAGAAAGTCTAAAGGCAAAGCTAGAGCTTCATCATGTAATGTAGTATGTGCCTCTTCTCGGGAAGCGGAGACTGATGTTCCCTCGCTGACTGATTCAGAAGAGGAAACAGTAGCTCTAGCCACAGAGCCCAACCAACTTGTGGCGGAAACCCGTTCGGGTCAGTCATATTTGAAAAAAATATGACGAAATAGCGGCAACTCCTCCAAACCTGCTACGGAGCCAGCCAAGCCCTCCACAAAACCACCCGTGGAGAGACAGAAAGAGCTTCGGTTTTCCAAAGTTCTCTCAAAAGACATCGCGGAAGGATCCACAGCACCTTATCGCTTTGATGTCCTGACTCAGCTGGCCAATATCCCGGCCCGAATCACTCTTTATGAGATCCTCAGGTTATCGAAGTCAATCAGAGAAGCTTTGCAAGAGGCCCTAGCTAATGCTGAGATGTTCATGACCCAGGTGCCGATTCGGCCACAAGAGGAAGATGTAGAAGATTGCCTCCATGCCTCCTAAAATGCTCCCTACATCACCTTCACAGCAGATGATATGCAGGTCAAAGGGAAACACGATCGGCCCCTGTACTTCACAGGGTATATTGGTTCATCTGAAGTAAGTCGCATTCAGGTGGATCCCAGGTCCGCATTGAGTATTATGCCTCGCCGGGTCATGCAACATTTAGGGATTCCTACTCACCGTTTGAGCGCTACCCAGACTCCATTTATGGGTTCAATGCCAATGGTACCCGTCCAATGGGGAAGATCAAGCTCAAATGCTAGATCGGGGACCTAAAGTCGGAAGTGACATGCTACGTGATCGATGCCGACACATCCTACAATCTGCTGCTGGGATGACCATGGATTCATCGTAATTCTATCGTTCCCTCTACTCTCCACCAAGTCATGAAATACATCACGGGAGTGGAAAGGTGCGAACGTTGATTGCCGAAAGGCATCCGTTCAAGGGAGTCAAGAATTATTTCACAGATTCCCTCCTATATCAGGACTCTATGGAAACAGACGAAATCCCACAACCAGAGGAACCAGACTCTGGTAATGAAGCCGACACAGAGCCGGAAAAAGAAGAGTGTATGTGGGAACTAGATCCACTTGTAACGAGCATTAATAAGCTTGATGTTGATAACACCACCGATGATGTAGGTGGATGGTATATTAATGAAGAATTAGATTTGGCTTATTTCTCTGTGTTCGCTTTTGATTCAGTGCCGTCAGACACTAGTACCGAAGTGGATGATGACCTCTGGTCGGCAATGGATGCTTTGACATCATTGCATGTACCAGTGAAATCATCCTTCGAAACCTACTGAGATGCCGGTAATGCGCAAGAATCCATGTTCATAGTTCTAGCAAGACGGAAAGGCCAAAAACCAATTCTTTTCGGGCGAATTAAGTCCGAACCAATGCCCCGTGAAGAATCAGAAGGCGAGAAGGAACCCCCTCAGTTCGGTCATTATGAGCCAAATGCACTCAGAATGATCGAAAGCATGGGATATGATCTGACAAACGGCCCAGGGTTGAATTTCGGCAAAGGAAGGAGAACACTACTCTGATCTTTTATGCCAAAAGGGAAATCCCCTGATTATTATCATCAGACTCGCAGGGGGTTGGGCTATGTGTCAACTCCGATCCCATTAGCCTCTGGCTCTAGAGAGTCATTATGCCATGATTACTCTTCAGGCACAGCATCGTGGAAGTCAGATGTTAGTGTCGGCAACATCTTCAAAGAACTTTCAGTGAATATAGTTTCAACAAGCCACCTGGAAGACGGAGATGAAGAGATGATCTAATCCGATACAGATCCTTAGATCAAACACTTAAATTCTCTTTAGGATACTCGCTTTGAACAGCGCGAGCCACCCACAGAAGATAAGATTGTTCAGATTAACCTAGGAGATGAGGCTAATCCAAAGCCCATCTTTATAAGCGAAAGCCTGTCGCCCTCTGAGAAAAAGGATTTAATATCTCTTGTACAAGAATATATAGACGTCTTCGCCTAGAATTATGAGGACATGCCTGGACTTGATCATCGAGTGGCTATGCATCGCCTCAACATTAATACGGACGTAAAGCCTGTCAAACAACAACAGCGACGATTCCGTCCAGAAGTAATGGAGGCAATTCAATCAGAAGTCAAAAAGCTTATAGACTCTGGCTTCATTAGGGAAGAACAACATCCTGATTGAGTAGCCAACATCGTCCCCATTGCTAAAAAGAACGGAAAGATCTGGATCTGCATTGATTTTCGTGATCTAAACGAGGCCTGTCCCAAGGACGAATTCCTACTTCCAATCACAGATGTCATGATTGACAATACGTGTGGGTTCGAGCGAATGTCCTTCATGGATGGATTTTCAGGATATAATCAAATCAAAATGTATCCTGACGACGAAAAACATACCTCTTTCAGGACATCACTGGGGGTATACTGCTACACTGTCATGCCCTTCGGACTAAAGAATGTGGGGGCGACATATCAAAGGGCTATGAATGTCATTTTCCATGAACACATACGCAAAACGGTGGAATGCTATGTTGACGACATCGCAGTAAAAAGCCGCGCTAAAGGTGATCATATAACTGATTTAAAGGTTGTCTTTGACATCATGCGGGCCCATCAATTGAAGATGAACCCCACCAAATCCTTCCTAGGGGTAGCCAGTGGCAAATTCCTAGGATTCGTCGTAACCTCCACGGGGATTCATTTGGATCCGAAATAGGTTCGCGCTATCCAGGAAATGCAACCTCCAAGAAACCTCAAAGAGCTCAGGGGATTGCAAGGACGATTGGCGTACATCCGAAGGTTCATCTCAAATCTCTCCGGAAGATGCCAACCCTTTACCAAATTAATGAAGAAAGGCGTTTCGTTCATTTGGGACAACGCTTGCCAGCAAGCATTTGAGGAAATCAAACAATACCTCACACAACCACCAGTCCTTATAGCTCCAGTATCCGAAAAACCTTTCCTGATATATGTCCGGGCAATGGATCATTCTTTAGGAGCATTACTAGCCCAGAACGACGATCAGGGACGAGAGCAAGCGATCTACTATTTGAATAGAACAATGATCGGGGCCGAACATCGGTACAACCCGATCGAGAAGGAATGTTTGACATTGGTGTTCGCTGTTCAGAAAATGCGACACTATTTGGTAGGCCAAACTATAAATGTCATATCAAAAGTCAACCCCTTGAGGTTACTCATGACAAAGCCGTCATCGTTAAACGGCCGGCTGGCAAAATGGGCCATATTGCTATCCCAATATGAAATGTACTTTTATCACAAAAAGCTGTGAAGGGACAAGCGGTGGCGGATTTCCTCGCTGAGCATCCAGATCCGAGGACAGCCAAACTTTACGAGGATCTCCCTGATGAGATCGTTGAAGTTTGCTTGACCCAGACATCTTTCGAAAGGCAAGTGTGGCAACTTTTCTTTGACGGTGCATCGAGAACAAGCCCAAAAGGACATATAATAGCAGGAGTAGGGGTAGTACTCGTATCCCCACAGAACTATGTGATTTCTCGAGCCGTCTCATTAACCGAGCCTTGTTCCAACAATGTAGCGGAGTACAATGCCCTCTTGATTAGGATGCAACTCGCCGATGAGATTGGCGTTAAAAATCTCGAGGCATATGGTGACTCTAAACTTATCGTCAACCAAGTTCGCGGGGAGTACGAAGTCAGACATGAAGATTTAATACCCTATTATAACGCAACTGTCCACATGGCCAAGACGTTCATAAACTTTTACATCGACCATATACCACGCAAGTAAAATGCGAATGCAGATGCACTGGCGTCCCTCGCTGCCTCCTTAGCTCTTTCGGTTGGAGCGGTAGAGAAAATATTTGTCCACAGTCTCGACTTGTATTGCCCGAGAATTGCTCCTGAGGATCACCAGAAGCCAACAAGAGATCGTCAAGTCAAAGAAGCTCTCGAGTTGTCAACCGGTCCAGAGCATAGAGACTGGCGATTTCCTTACATTGACTATGTCTTGTATGGTATCCTACCTGAGGACACCAAGAAAGCGGCCGCCATTAGAAGGAAAGCTCCAAATTCTACTATAATGTGATCACACGAACATTGTATCGTCGATCGCATGACGGGATCTTGCTTCGTTGCCTATCGCAAAAAGAGGCACAGGAGTATTGAAAGAAGCCCATGACGATATGTGTGGAGCTCACCAACCTGGCCAAAACTTGGGGATCGACTCCAAAGGTTGGGGTATTACTGGCCCAAGATGATCGCTGACGCCATCACTTATGCCAAAAGATGTCACGCCTGCCAAGTGCATGGTGATTTCATCCATCAAGCCTCAGGGTACCTTCACTCTACGACTTCTACCTGGACATTTGAGATGTGGGGGATGGATATAGTTGGTCCTATCAGCCCACCATCATCAAAAGGACATCGGTTTATTTTAGCCATAATCGACTACTTCTCCAAATGGGCTGAGGCCATTCCTTTGAAGGAGGTAAAGTCATCTGATGTGATCAAGTTCGTCAAACATCATTTCATTTACCGTTTTGATGTACCTCGGTGAATCGTCCATGATAATGGACCCCAGTTCATCAGTCAGGCTTTCCAGAGGTTCTGCGCTAAGTACAGAATCCAGAGTGTGTTCTCAACAGTATACTACCCCGCCGCTAATGGTCTCGCAGAAGCTTTCAAAAAGACCATTGGCAAGCTTCTCAAGAAATTCGTCTCGAAAAGTCAGCGTGACTGGGACGACAAGCTAGGTCAATGCTTATGAGCCTATCGCACAACTGTTCGAACCCTAACTAAAGCTACGCTATTTTGTTTGGTATATGGGTGTGAAGCCGTGCTTCCACTAGAAATCTAAATCCATCTCTATGCGTTGCCTTGACAGCGGAGATGACAAGTGAGGAGAAGCATCGGCTGCGACTCCAAGAGTTGGTAGCCTTAGACGATAAACGCCTGCAGGCCCAACAACAAATCGAGCTCTACCAAGCCCGGATTACCAGAGCCTTCAACAAGAAAGTTGAAGTGCGAACTTTCAAGAAAGGTGACCTTGTCTTAGCCGTCAGAAGACCTATGGTGATGACGCATAAGACAAAAGGAAAATTCCAACCCAAATGGGAAGGGCCATTGTAGTAGAGTCAGTCTACTCAAATGGATTATATTGCCTCATAACTTCAAATGGCGATACACTCATGATGCCGATCAACGGCAGATTCCTGAAGAAGTACTATCCTTAATAGTACCCCCCGCCGATCAAGTTAAAATTACACCTCGGATCAAAGCTCTAGATCAAAGAAAAGTTTCTTTCCTTTATTAGGTCACATCACGGTAGATCGGTGACAAGCTAATCGAGCACTAACTGAACCATGATGCATGATGTAAATATTGATCAAGGAACGAAAGGCGAAACTTGGGTTTTAATATTGCTCTCTTCAGTAACGTCTGAAGCCTCCGACGGCTAAGGACAGAGGAAAATATTGGCTTCTAAGCCCAACATAAGTCTTCGACAACTCACCATGCTGAGGGGAATAGCATGGCTAGCCCAACTCAAATGGTAGTTGGTAAAGGCACCTCAAATCCGTTGATTGCTGAGGGTTTGCTAAAAATCCTAAGTGGGATAATTCCACTCTCTCCTCCAAAATCCCTTACCAATTCTCATACATAGAATGGTAGGTCTACAAAATACAATCATTGCTACGTTAACACTGTACCTCTGGTAATGAAAATTTTCAATACTCCCTATCGAGTACAAACCTTACTTGTCACTTCTCATCAGTAGAATGACATGTCCTCAAATTGCTCCAATCACGAGTCAATTTCTGTCAAGTTAATACCACACCTCTGACAAATTACTGTTGAGTTCAACATTACACTTCTAACAGTAATCAAGTTGCTGTCAAGTTCAATATTATACCTCTGACAGTCATTTTCCTTCAGACTTCCATATCGAAGCTGAAATGAACGATGCTAAGTTTAACACCACACCTCTAGCGTCCAAGTCATTGCTAAGTTTAACAATACACTTAAGGCCATGACTTTCCCTCGAACTTTCTTGTCAAAGTCGAGATGACCAATGCCAAGTTCAAAATTACACCTCTAGCATTACCCTCGCTGCCAAGTTAAACATCACACCTATGACAGTGACACTTTCAGTTTTTCCAAGTGAAGCTGTAACACTCTTGAGTCAAGTTAATATTACACCTCTGACTCATACCCTTGTCAAGTTAACATCACACTTTTGACAAGACTTAATTCAACCCGTTAAGTTAATATCACACCTCTAACGGTAAAGATTTTCCTAGATCCCCCGCGAATCTAGTCTCACTTGTTATTCTCGTCAACAGAATAACAAGTCCACCTAAAAGCATTGTTAGGTTAATATTACACCATTAACAGTGTTTTCATTAAATCCCCAGCTGGGTCTTAATCAAGTTAATCCCGAACCTCTGATAAAACTCATCCTCCCTGGGGGTACAAATTTCACCTGTCACTCTCCTTTATAGATTGACAAGTCTACAAGAATTATCTTATTTTTGTCAAGTTAATATCACACCTCTGACAGCACAGTTGAATTTCCTGAACAGGATTTTTCTACAAACTTTGATTCGTTAAGTTTGTTATCATCTTTTTAGCGAGCCGAAGATCTTTTACTTCTATTCATCTGACTTTCAATACAAAAAGAAAGTTCAAGACAATAGAAGGAAACAAAACAAAAGTGTCGCTTTTATTTATATCCAACATATGAAAGTGATACAAGACGCTCTCTTACACAATAAGATTGAGTGTTACAGTAAAGGAGTACAAAGAAGTCCCTCTCTCTCAAAGGTTGCACTCACTCCTTGAAGCATGCTCACCACTCTGAATACAAGATGTTTGGAAGGGCGCCAAAGAGAGGCTGCGCACTATGGTAATGATCGGATACTGATTACATCATAATGCATGACGTAAACATCGAAGGAGTCCATCATTGACCAAGAACAGTGGTGTTTC
Organism: Agave tequilana; assembly: GCA_038442645.1. NCBI lineage: Eukaryota > Viridiplantae > Streptophyta > Magnoliopsida > Asparagales > Asparagaceae > Agave > Agave tequilana. The sequence continues at coordinate 154,280 of JAVJIF010033531.1, read as the reverse complement.
TTGAGATCGAAATGCAGTAGAACCTTCTGACCAACTGGTGCAGGCCATGATCCTTCATTGATGAACATCTCTACCACCAGAAAGTCATCTAATGAATATGGACTTTTCGTCAATGTCACTTCTGGGGTGAGATTGGTGAAGGGAGGATTCGAGACCTTACAGGTGACGTCCTGCAAGAGGACCATACCCACCACCATATCCACCGCCATACCCACTGTGACCATGGCGGACACAGAAGCATGACTGGTGCATCGTGTCCAATGAGGTCTCGGTGGATGTCAAATCCTCATCTCCTGCAGACAGGGGCCATGACTTCTTCTCCAATGGTCGACCGTCGAACAAGTTCGCTGGCCGATATATTCTCCCAAGGGCCCAGCGAATATGCAAAAGAATGATTGAGGCTATCTGCGAGAAGTAAAAACCAGAAGGTCAGAATCCTGAAATAGAAAGATTGAAGAACAGACGCGACTATGACTGTGGTCTTCAGACGCGGGAATGACCCACGCAGAAAGTCAAAACTCTGTTGCGACAGAAACAGACATGATCAAAGTAGTAGACTTCGCGTACACACAGATTTGAACGCGGTCTAATTTTTAAGACCTGCCACATCCTTGTTTAAGAAGCAAGGGTTGCTACATTCAAGTCTGAAGCCTTCGGTTGAGTTAAAGTTCTTCTAAGTCAACAGCCCCAAACGCGAGCTCTGTATGTAAAGCTCGCAGTCCAGGTGCAAAAGTCCATTACACTCGCGTCCAGAGGATTTTGAGTCAGGGTTCAGACTCAATCAACTCGCACTTTGTCATGAAGTCTAAAAGGCGCAACTTTCAAATGATGGGCGCACCAGTCAGACTTCAAGAGAAGGTCAAGAAGATGAATCTCTTCAAGGGACAGTAAAACTGAAACTCAGTCAGGCCGAGTATTTCATGGCGGACAAGTAATTCCTACCCACAGAATAACCCTTTAAAGGTTGAACTTTCTGCATCAAGGTGCGAACATAAAAGGTACTCAAAGAGACGCTTTTCGATTTTGAAATCACTTGACAGTGATAATCTTCTGGAGAGATTAAAGAAAAGCATGAAAGGTTTGGGTCGTCGTCATCCATGGGGGAAAATCCCATTGAAGGAAGAAGATGAAGTCCCTCAGAGCGTCTGCTCTTGAGGGAAAACAGTCTAAGTAATGAATTGTTAAGGGGGCAATGCCTATTTATAGGCAACCCATAAAGCCTGTAATTAATGACGCACTAATTAGAGCCATCGGCCTTAATTCCCGCACGAATGCTAAGGCCCAATGAAGGGCTGACGCGTGGATCATCGCTTCGGGAAGCAGCGAGGACGCGGGCCTCCAACCGGCAACGCCGACTTGGCATTTAAAGGCATTAATGTCTAAGCCCAATGAAGGGCTAACGCGTGGACTGCCGCTTCGGGAAACATCGGAGAACACGAGTCCCCAATCGTCAATGCCGATTTAACATTTAAAGATCTAACAAGATCTTTAAGATAAGATGCATGTAATGCCTGGGAAGTTGCACCAAACGCAGGCCCAAGAGCCGCGTCCAGAAGCTTGCACCCCTTTGTGAACTCGAAGGCGGCGTCCTTCTCATTCCTGTTAATAGAGCCGCGACCGCGTCTCTCGGAGCGGTTCAGAGCCGCGTCCCCTCAGCAAAAGGGACCCATTCCGAGGTCGCGCTTTGAAGTCACATAAAATTTAAAAGCTGCGTTCTGAAACTTGTATCCACAACAGAGAAGGCCTATATCATTCACAGGGATTCTGGAGCTGCGTCTACATTGCGAGACGATAATTGTGTTCCTATCATAAACTCAATATAGTTTGAGTTTGCACCATGTCAAGGGTCCAGAGCCACGCCTTTACTGAGCCAACGCCACGTCCTCATTAACTGGCTGAGATCTATGTGTTAGTTTTGAGGGACATAAGACTGCGTCCTTGCTGCATCCTGAACTCTGCGTTCAGATAGAATTAAGGGCTGCGTCTAGGGAGCCGCGTCCTTCCATAATTAAAGCCGCGTCTTTCGCGCAAGCTTGAACGGTCGGAGTCGCGTTTCCCAGGACCGCGTCTCCACTATAAATCAGAGCCGCGTTTCGCCCAAGAATTCAGCTCAGCCTGAGTTTATTATTCATGGCCAGTCGAGGATTACAATCAAAGACTGCGGTTAGGAAATTGAATTCATCTACAGTGAAACAATGAAGATGGAGCAAAATTCTGAAGACTTTTATTATTAGATCCAAAAATGATAAAAGTATTACAAACGCTCCTGACGAATAGAGTGTTTTTTTTTTTACAAACAAAAAAAGGGAGGAGGCTAATAATCTTGATTCGCCAAAGAACGGATTTGTTCTCGGAGACGATACATCTCGTGCTGATGCGCTTTCTCAACCTCCATCAGAGCTTGGACCCGCAACTCCTCCTCGGACAAAAATTTCTTCGCAGCCAGCTGTGCTTGAAGAGACTCCAGTCTGGAGGAATGAGTAGAAAGGTTCTCTTCAGCCTGTATCTTGGCAGTTTTCAGCTCCTCCAGCTTCTTCCTAATAGCGGCAAGTTTCTACTCATTGATCTTAATCAAGGCTCCTGCCTTGACTATGGTAGCTCGAGCTGTGACAATAACATGCTCTGCACTCTGTATGACGATTTCAGACTCCTTTGAATCGCCAATCAGCCTTTGGTCGTCAGCCTGGAAACGCTGGAGATGGCGGGTCTCTTCAGATATTTGTTCCTCCATCTCCTTTCGCTCTTGTTCTTGAGCAGCAAGGAGCCTATTCAGAGTTGTCTGAGCCTCGTCTACTGAACCAGTATTTTCCAGGGACTTGAGCTCATTCAGATCGCTTCCTAGCTGCTCCACCGGCATCAGGCATGCCCTAGCCTGCGAAGGACCGCTAGTATGACCAATGTTCCCGATCTAGTTTTCGAGAAGTATTCGGGCAAACTCGAAAGAGCTGCTCCCAAAAAGGATGAGGTCAATGCATGATCACATGGAAGCAAAGAACTGCTGCACCATTTGACGTGCCAGCTCTTCCATGATATCATTGGATGGGGAAAATACTGCTGACGTACTCCCGGATCCCCTTTCAATTACAGGGCGAGAGACGGGAATCAATTCATCTTGCGCAGGAGTGCGGTCGACGACAGGCTCGTCAGGTACTGAGAGGATCACCGGTACTTCCGGGGCGTTTATTGTTGTAGCAGCCTCCACGGCGACTGAAGTAACAGCAAACCTGACCTCCTTGGGTTCCTCGGTCGAGGTTTGAATTGTACTGCCTTCTGGATCGATGTTTGCCGCAAGAACCTCTGCCTGAGCTCCCTCAGCACTCTCTGCAAATCACCAAAACGTCAATCATGACAATAAAAGAAAGAAATTTTCAATGTATCAATATCCCCTTACCAGGCTGAGGACCTGAAGATGATGAATTCTTGGGCAGATCTTGTAGGGTTGAGGCCTTCCCAACTTCGATAGTTGCCCTCTCTTGAGGCATCTCAGTAGTAGGAGCCTCAACGCCCTCCTGCTGGGCCAGCTCTTGTATCATTTCCTCGATATGGGAGGAAGTTGCAGCCTCACTGTCAACAGCCAGCCCTATAGCACAAAGTTAAAAGAAACGTCAAAACCTTTCCCGAGCTAAAGGAGAAGCTGGGTCAACAAGGCAACGAGAGTACCTTCAGCAGGAACGATTGTTGCTATTGGTGAAACCGTCACAGGGTCACACCCTTGTATCTCTTCCTCCGAAATATGTGAGAATTTACTCGGATCTGGAAGGGCGGGTTCATCACCAAAATTGACCTCATCGCCAGAATAATATTCATGCTCTTCGGACGATGCAGACGATAGTTTAACACAAGAAGTCTCAGCAATCGAGACCTTGCCACCAAGTACCCCAGTAGTAGGGCTGGGGTCGACCATCCACAAGCTGGGCATCAATACAGTAGGACACCCAGGTTGTTGCTTCTCACCCCTCCTCTTTTGAACTGAAGAAGACCCTGGCTGAGTTGAGACCCCTGGAAACTCAACATCATCCCGTCCTATCAGGTCAACCTCGAGTTGCTTAGCCTCTTCAATCATAGCAGGTTCATCTGCAAGCTCCCCTTCTTCCAAGATCACGGGGCCCTTGCTGCGTAGTCCACGAGGACGAAGAAGGGGGATCTCTTCTTCCTCCTCTTCTTCCCCCTCTGCTCCTCAACACCAGAAGGGATGGCCTCGGACATTGAAGCTTCAGCCCCCGAGTCTCTCCTGGCCTTCTTCGGAGTAGGCTCAACTTTGGAAGCAGAACCATGGGGACATTTGGACACAGCCCGTCGGCGCTTTTTAGCAGGCTGCTCCTTGAGTGCTGCTGCTCTCGGTTCCACCCCAGTCTCCCCTCTTGCCTCTTTCTCAGCTGCCTGGTATTCATCCATGCCTCGTGCGCGTTTGTTGGACACCAATTTGTCCTCATAAGACGCTTTAATGCTCTTGATACATGAGTGATTTATTGAGTAATCATGCATCTTGCTAGCCTGGAAATACCAAGTGCAGAAGCTGAGGCTCGTGTAGCAGTTGGGCGTCTTGTGAGGCAAGCTGAAAATAGCTTTTGTCCCCTCAGCCACACTGTAATACCAGGCCCGGGCACCTTCAAACAAATTCCCGCTGAAGGAGAGTTTGGCATTGGGATTACCGACAAACAGTTGATCATAACCGAATTATCGGGCAAAACGGTTCGGCATATAGGGCTCGATTGTGCATGAGTTCCCTTGCCGAAAGATCAGATACCCGGGTCTAATATTAATTAGCCACCAGAAGACTCCTGATGGCAACCTTGTGAATTCATCTGGTCCTACAAGGTCAGCAAATTTATCCCCATAAGATGCACCGATAATCTCGGGGAAGCAGCGATCGAGATGATAGTTCGAAATGTTCAGAATACTTTTCCGAACATAGAACATATAATAACAAGACCAGCTGGAGTTCTCCAGCTTCTGCACAAAGGGGACAAACCCCTCGGATTGAGACACCGGCGTCATCAGTGAAAGGCAGTGCATAACGTACCAAGCCATCAGGTACGTGTATAGAAGCTCAATCCTGGGGTTAGGGGTTTTCAATCTTGGCCTCCCCTCCGAATCAACTCTGGTCTACCTTGGGAGTCAACGATGGCCTCCACCTTGCACAGGCTTTGAACCAAAGCCCGTAACCCACTTTGGATTCCAGCCGCCATTGCTGGAAGGAGGGCAATAAACCTGCCATAGGCCAACAAGACCGCCGGGTACACCACATCGGCGACAATCACTTCATGCGGCAGTGTCGGCACTACGCAACGCTTCAGCCATAGCATGAGAAAGCCCGCCAGTAGCACCCGGTCAGAAATGGGGACCAGGCTTGATGATAAAAACTTTCAAAAACCGTATCAGGTTTGAAAGTGTCTTCATTCGACTCTGTGGTGTAAGAACTCACAGAGGCGTCAATTCTTTCAGCGATTTCTTCGTCGGTACTAGGAGCCAGAATGGTCACTGAGTGATCTTTCTCAGTTATACCATTAAACAGGTAGCTCGCCCAAGACATCTGTTTGACACCCCTGGTCCTCTAGGAGGTTATTTGACCGCAGATATGGAAGTGACACAACACTTCCCAGTAAGTCTCGTATATCTGAGGGCACTCCTTCTTCAAGAGATGAAGCTCTTCAGAAGTTGGAACATATTCTTCATAAGGGGCGTCTCTCATAACCAGCCCTAAAACTTCATATAGCTCATGAAGGGTGAGCCCCATCTCTCCTGCCGGAGTGAAGAATGTCCCAGTCAAAGGGTTGTAGTGCTCCAGGATCCCATAGAAATTATGGAAACTTTGCGGGATGCCATACTGCACAGCCCTGACCGCATGATATAGCCCCACCTATTCCAGCAGAGCTCCGAGTTCGACGAGGACAAATCCCACCATTTTGCCCCACCAGGATCTGTCGGAAGAATGAACCCACCCGAGCGGGCGAAAGTCAACGGGAAAATCACCCCTTACCTTCATGAATTGATTGATGAAGGTAGTGTCGAGCCGAGGGGTTTCCCTTATTGGATACTCAGATCTGATCAATCCGGAAAATAAATCGAAAACCTCTTTCCCGTGACCACTAGAGTGTGTTCTTTTGGCGCCTAGTATGCCGAGAGAGACACTAGAGGCAGATCGGGTAAGATCCCATTCCATTGCACGGTGAACAGACATGTGCTGGAGATAGGATAGGGATACATCCTCTCCATATTGGGAAGAAAAAATTTCCTATTCCCTATCTGGCGAAGCCACTTGTAATCGCCGTCATGCAAGGCACCACCTCCTCGTCAATGCCGTCGCCAAAAAGAAGACGGGTTTCTTTAACAGAGTGCGCGAATCCATCTCAAACACTCCGTCGGTGATAATTTCCCGGAAAGTCCTCATGCTGACCTTAGAGATCTTCTCCTTTCGCTCCTTCGACTTATCAGTAGTCATAGGAGCAGTCTTCTGTAACACAAACGTCAGATTATGGTCAGCACCGCCTACGTGCCCGAGGTGACATTTTTGGATAGAGGGTTGGAGGAATATCGCACTGCAAAAGAGAATAACATTTGATCAGAAATCTGAAAGAAGATGATTAAGTGTTTGCAACTCAAACGCAGAAATGAACCCGGACGCGGAGATCATCAAAATCTGCGTCCAAATCCCAAGATCGCTAGGCTAGCATGGAGCCCACGTTTTAAAAATCCAGAACTTATGAAAATTTCTAAGCATCGACCTCAGACGCAAGATTCATTAAGACCAGCGTCTGATCTCATAAGACGCAAGAGTCGTAAGAAATCTGCGTCTGAATCCCTCGCACTTAGAAATATTCTAAGTGTTGGATTCAAACGCAAGGCTCAATGGAGCCCTATGTTCAACAAACAGGCACGAACTCAAGCTGATAAAAGATGCAGAGGTCATCAAACCTGTGTCTTGTCTATCGACTCAAGAACCGCACCTGAAGATCAAACACGAGCATGAGCCCCGTTGGCGGTTCATATTCAAAAGGGATTTAAGAGTTAAAAGAACTCTGCAAGCCCCTTTAATGGCGGAAACCAGGTCTGATGCTTTGCAATACCTGAAATAGAGGTCTCCAGTATGGAGGAACCGCCCATTTGGGTCTCAGGAACGATGGCCTGGGAAGACGAAGCAGCATGCTTAGCCTTTGGTGCCATTGCGACCGTGAAATCGGTGTTGGGGATGAAAGAGACAAGGAGAACAAAAAGCTTCGAGTTTTCTTAACCCTAAGAGGTTCAAATGAAGAAGAAGAGTCTAATGATGACTCTTGAAAGACTGTCACCTTTTATAGGCACAGTGATTAGCAGAAATACGCGGCGCTTGGCTCGACACCTAATCTCTGCCTGACGCGTGGAAAGCGTATTTAATGCAGCACGAAATTCGTACGCCAAAAGAAGATGTCCCCTCAACTCTAATGGACACGTGGCAACGCACTCACAGCACGGATTCGCATTCAACAGAAAAATCGCGCCTTTTCAACTGGGCCGAAGCCGTCTACTTCACAAAGTGACAGCTGCGTCTTCATCTCAAAAGACGCACCCCTACAAGAATTGCGTCTCTGCAGCATAACTAATGATGCGTCCCCACTCCAAATGAGAAACTGCGTCTTTAAAAAGCAACATAATCCCTGCGTCTACGGGACTTGCATCCAGTCCTTACTTCTGCAATTCAGTTCAACAGTACACTGACACAAGCAGATGACTGTTTACCCCTGTTTCAAAGTACACCAACAACAAGCTCAGAGCACTAGGGAGGTTAGACTGTGTATCTAGACACTCGCCACGATCATTTCTGGCGGCTTCAAAGGGTTCCACAGTACACTCATGAAGGCCATATTCCAGACAAGATCAAGTTCAGAGCATCTCAAATGATTGTCAGTCCAATCATGAGAAGTATGAATTCAACCAGAGTCTAAAGTATTTCGAAATCCGTCCCAGTCAATTGCGAAATATCGAAAACTTTGGAGGGGGTTCTGTAGGCTGTTTAAAAAATCACTAAAAGACAAGTCATCAAAAAGCTGAACTCCAGACGCAGTCTGATCTCAGCCCCACTGCGGCACCAGGGCGCGAGGGTCGAAACCCGCGTCTCAGCCCCACTGCGGCACCAGGGCGCGAGGGTCGAAACCCGCGTCTCAGCCCCACTGCGGCACCAGGGCGCGAGGGTCGAAACCCGCGTCTCAGCCCCACTGCGGCACCAAGAGGCGAGAGTCGAAACCCGCGTCTCAGTTGTAACTGCCCTTGTTATGGGGTCAATCACGGCCCACATAACAAGGAACTTAACCTCTATTATGGAGCATTTTTAGGGGGCACGTTCACCTCTAGAACCTCTATAAATAACCCCTCTTGCTATTGAGAAGGGGTCGGTTAGTCAGTGGGTGAGTTGATCAGATAATTCTAGGAGAAGAGTTTGACTCGTGAGCTGCCACAAGAAAGGAAGTTCAACTCTTCAAGCAACTTGCTGCGTACAAGCCAATCTTTGCATACAATCTCTTTGAGACTCCTGATCGATCAAGAGCTGTGTCACTCCATCGACCATCTAAAGAGAAGATCCCCAAGAGTTCTTGACGTTCACCCGGTCAACGGAAAACAAGATTCACTTTCCATCGCCACCTGAAGAACCCAGCATTAAATAAAGGAGAGATTCAAGTCTCAACATCTTCCCTCTCTTGTAATTGGAGTGTAAATCCATTGAATCTTTCAATTGATTTAAGGAAATTTTACAAGGAGCCCTACATTTCTCCCGTCAAACAATGAGCATCTATAGCATTATCATTACATAAGAACTAACACAATCACCTTGTCGAGTGTCCGAGTTTACCTCAATAGAGTCATTCTCTTAGACCATGAAGTAAGCTTGGTCGGACTCATCTCCACTAGATTTTTTTTCCTCCAAAACGTTTGTCGTTTGTTCCTTGAGAGAATTCAATGTGTTCCATACTGTAAAAATGGAATCACAATGAGAAATTAAAGAAGATAATTTTTGCTAAGTGTGTGCTTTAGTATTTCTAAGGTTTGTGTTTTAGTCTCTAGGTACCTGTCATTATCAAGATAAGATTTCTTAGTAGTGGTAAGATAAACATGCAATCCTAAGGATTTGAGGTAAGCACTTATCTTAAACTTTCACATGTCAAGTTTGGAAATATCATACATGGAGGGGTAACGAAATCCATGAGTGTAAACTATATGTGTGCAAAGCAAATCTAGATTAACAAATGAGATCTCACTCCTAAGTGGTTAAACTAAATTTCAGGAGTGTAGGCTCTGATACCAATTGAAATACACCTACAAGGTGAATAGGTGTTATGCTAATATAAGCAAATAATGTGAAATTAAAAATTAATTGCTAACACACAATGTGTAGCTAAGAGTGAGTCCGAATTTACGGTGAAGGACTCTGGAACTACTCCTCGAGATTCCTCTAAATTAAGAGTTGAGGTGCTTCAATAGCTCTCTTAGTTGAACACAAGTGTGGGCACACAAACTATATCTAACATATGAATATAACCAAGTAAAGCAATGTAAGATATAAGCGAGAGAAAGATCCAACATCAAACACAAGATATGTTGTGAAGTTCAAACCATTGCTCTACGTCCCCGCCTTCACACAAAAGGATTTCAACTAATCACTATAGGATCTTCCACACAGAGACCTCCACTGAGGAATTACAACTTACAATCTTAGAGTACACAACTCTAATTCTCACACCTCTACACAAGAGGGAGCACAAGGTAAAGAAGAAATAAAACTTAGTGACCAATGGTCACAAACACTCTTGGTGATCTTAAAAAATCACAAATAATTTCTCACAAAACAAAGATCCTAAAGATATGTTCTGAATTGGTAGCTCAAGTTTGTGAGAAATCAAAGTGTAATAGAAACTAAAACATCAAAGAAAATACTTAGGAAAAACTTCTTGATAGATATGAAAATTAAGACCAAAACTAATTTCCCAAAGATTTGATTTTCTTTGATTTTTTCAAAACTTTGAAAATAAATAAGATAGAGATTTGAAATACAAAAACTCTTTGAAACTCTTTAGAATATGGGAAAGAAAGCACTGGAAAACTAGTTAAAATTCTCTTGAAAAATCTTAATAAACACAACCCAAAAACCCTTTTATATAGGGCCTAGGAAAAACTAGCCGTTGGGGTCAAAATCTGCCCAAATAGGTTGTCGGTCGACCTGCCAACGGTCAGATTTTTGACCGTTTGAGCCGTCGGTCGACTGCCGGGTCGACCGGCCCCAAGGCAAAATTGTCTGTCGGTCGACCGCCTAGAAGACAGCACCAAACAGAGACCTCTGTTCTCTCAGTCGGTCGACTGTGCAATCGACCGGCCTTATAGGCAAGGCCTTTGTGCATGTTTTGTGCACATTGGTTGATCGACCGAGCTCTGGTCCGGTCGACCAGTCGGTCAACCGCCAGAAGACTCAAAACTGGGTTTTTAGGATATGAAATCTAACTTGTTAAATACCAAAATTCTCATAAAACTCCATAAAATTCACAAAAATAAGTTCATGTAAATAAGTTGAAGTATAAACATGTGTAATAAAAATAAACACATATTACAAACTATGTGAACTATTTTTTAGGCTTAGAAATTATGCTTTAAACCAAATCGTATTTTCAAAAACTAAATTTTAAATAGAAAATCAATTTTTCTCTAAACTTGTATAAATACAAAAACAAGATATAAAAACACATTTTGAAGTATAGTGTGTATGGATAGAATCCAATACACATATAAATGATATATCTATGTTATTGACATTAATCCAAAATAAGTTTTGATAAAAATAAAACTTAAAACCACATGAACTAGATACATCAAAATAAGTTTTTAGACAATATGGAACAATAATGTATACGGATGAAATCCAACATACATATAAACCATGTAAACTTCGTTTGGTTCTATCTATTCATGAAACGATATATGTAATTCTTGAAAATCTAAAATCGGTTAAACTGAAACCAAAACTATTGAACTTGTGTGTATACTTGAGCATATCAAGACTAACTATCTTTACACAAAATCTAAACAAAACTAACAAACCTAAACTAAAGTCTTCTTGTAGATGTTCTTCTCCAAGACGAGTCGATCCAAACACGATCCATGAGCTTGACTCCATCTCGAATACTAGATGCGATCTTGACGTGCGAGCTCTTGAATCAACAAGTATTAGCTTTAAAACTTGACTTTGAGTCCTTTATTGAAGCTAAACACCTACCAAGATCTTTATGAATATCTGAACTATATAAACACAAGATCATTAGTAATATAACTTTATAAGTTAGTCATCATCAAAACTAAGGTGAAGGATTTTTGGACTAACACTATCTTATCTAGATCACTGATAATAGAAGAAAATTCTGCAATGTGAGATTTGATAGGTGTACCTTCATGCATGCGGAGAAGAAAGAGACGCTCTGCTTCAGAATCAATCGATTCACCATTGACTTCTTCAGATAGTGGTCCTGAAGTCGCTCTCATAACGAGGACGTTATTTTCTCCGTAGAAAACTCATCCAACATTTCGTCCACTAAGTAAAACTGAATAGCTGTCAAGACTTTCTCATTCAACTCCTGCCAAGTTTCTTCCTTCATGTCTTGAGGTTTTTTTCCCCTCCTGAGTAGTGCTTTCTTCAACCCGCTCTGGGTAAGAATGGTGTTCATCCTAATCTGCCACCTGCTGAAATTGATGACACCATCAAACTTTTGAATATCGAACTTGATCGCAGACATCTTTATGTTGACCTTAATCTGATACCAATTGTTGTGAATTCAGGGTCGTCCCCACGACCGGATTGACCGGGGCGGCGCAACGGAAACTAACCACAGGATCTACTAAGGCAACGTGAAGAAGAGGAGAAGAAGATATTCTAAAGTAGATAGAAAGCCAACAAACAATATAATATGGTTACACCGATCAAACAGATCGTGTGTACGTCCACGGGAGAAGCGAGGAGAAACTTTATTAAAACTTTGGGAGAGTACAATAAGAATTACTTACACCTCACGCTGAGAAGATTACAATCCCATGATGGTCGCCAAGAACAGCAAACCTTTGTAGCTAAGATTCTCTCACGAATTTCTCACCTAGGTAACTTACACCCTTAAAATTACAAATTCATTCGATTCTCTTGAAATATATTGAAGATCAACACTTAAGGGGTTATTTATAGACCACATAACTCTCCTAGCCCTAAACAAGCTCCATCAATTAGAATAAGAAAACTTGAATCTAACTCGGACTCAAAATAGATTCAGAAAAGAAAACTGTCAGATCTGACATTAGTTGACCTTCACGACATATTCACGTCATAATCCTAACAGGTAGTTGCCACTCATAAGAATGTGAAGCAGAAATGTGCCTACAAAATTTTAAGACGTCTCTCTACAGGTATAAACTAGTTGTTTCCCTTGAATTCTACTTCACTCTGCATAATGAAAAGCTTGGAAATATATCACATACGGAAACATGAGAAATATTAGCAAGTACACCATATTTAGTCAAATACACATGCAATAATCCAGTTAGAAAGAGAAGCATATAATATTTTGCCTCAAAGAATTGGAAAGAAGTTTGAAGGTCTACCTGGGATCCGTATATGGTCTTAAATCAAGTGTTTCCTGGCAAGTGATCACGAGCATCTTGGCTGAATCTCTTCAAATGAATGGTTAGAATAGGTGGGACTCTATTTATAAGAATCCTTCTTGTTGCATCCCTCTTGACCTTCCTGTGTGGACTCTCAACTTCCCCATTCCCATCGCTGTCCAGTGAACGTCTCTTGTCCAACAACTGCAAACCTTCCTTCCCCAATTGACTAACTTCAGCTGTGCTGTCATTTCTGCCAGAAGTAACTGCCACTGCCGGTCGATCACATCCGGCACTTTTCCGATCATTAGTGCTGCAAGAATTAGCCTGACTAATTGATTTCTCATGTGTTGAAGTGCTTTCATGAGAAGATTGGCATGAGAAATAGTGAGAAGAATCATCTGATTCAGCAACCTCTTCATCCTTCAGTAGAACATCAGGGTCCAATAATTTTGAGCTGTTGGGATTTGGGTCGAACAAATAGTTCTCTGTAGAATCTACTTCTCCACTGGTGTAGGTAGAGAGGAGATAGAGGAGATGAAAGGAGGTAGCACAAAGATCGGAAGATAAAGGAGCAAGACGGCCCGTCGACCGCCCGGTCGACCGACTGAAAGCAGGCTGCTCTTTGTTTGGCCCGGTCGACTGCCCGGCCCACCGTGGACATGGGTCGGTCGACCGGCCGGTCGACCGACAGACGGGTTTTGGCTTTCCTTTTGGGATTCAGATTCTTTTTCTGTTTGGGATCGAATCCAGTTGGGTTTCCTAAACCCAGAGACTCTGTGGCTATAAATAAGGGCTAGAGCTCTCATGTATTGCATCCCTGAAAGTTTCCTCAAGTATCCCTCTTGTATTAGTTTGTATTGATTGTTGAATCAATAAAATCTCTCTCTCTTGCCTCGAGGATGTAGGCACGTTGCCGAACCTCGTTAAATACTGTGTTGATTATTTTTCTCTATTGTTCTCTTTTCTTGTCGTGTTGGGTACGTCTCCGGCTGCATCAGTCTCCACCTGGTTGGTGTATTCCTTAGAGAGGTTGTTGTCATACGCGCAACAATTGGTATCAGAGCATCCCAGATTAGTCGTGGGATCGTGTGTTGATTCCAAGGGCATCAGTTGCTGTTGGCGGAGATCGTGTGTCGATCTCGGAGTGGCGTTGGGACTGTTTGTGGGATCGTGTGTCGATCTCAAAATAGGGTGTAGATTGCTCAAGGAATCAATTTGGAGGAGTAGATTGCTTCGGAAACTCTTCGAGGGTTTCGTATGGAAGTAAAAATCCTATCTTTATCTAGTTTGTTTTATCTAACTCCGTTTGTTTCCGCATTGCTTTGAGGAATTAGTTGAGAGGATGGCTGGAGAAGGTACCTCCATGAATCCACATCCGCTGAAGATTAATGTGGTTAAGTTCAACGACACGAACAACTTCGGTATGTGGAGACGTGAGGTGATGGATGCGCTGACGGCATCAAATCTCGAAGATACTCTACGATTGGAGAAGAAGCGCGCATCAACGACAGAAGAAGATTAGGAAAAGATGAACCGTACGACGTGTGGCTTGATCAGGTCTTGTCTAACACAAGAAATCAAGTATCTTGTGTTGCATGAGACATCTGCGAGGCAGCTGTGGGAGATCCTGGAGAAGAAGTATCTGACGAAAAGCATTGAATCGCGGTTGCAGTTGAAGAGTAAGCTTTATGGTTTTCAGATGCAAAGAGAATGCTCCATCAATGAACACTTGAATCGCTACACGAGGCTTCTTACAGATCTAGTTAATGTGAATGTGGAGACCCATGAAAAGGATAAGGCGGTAATCCTATTGAATTCTCTTCCTAGGGAAGAGTATGAGACCTTTACTCTTACATTGATCAATGGAAGAAAATCCCTTAACTACAGTGAGGTGTTTGTTGTTCTTGTGAGTAATGAAGCAAGGAGACAGGACAGATTGTCTTCTTCGAGAACACAACAGCAGAGGCATTGACGGTAAGAGGCAGAAGTTTCAATAGGAACAGAAGAGATGATCAGGGAAAATCAAAGTCCGGATCAGGTTTCAGAGATCTGAAGAGGAATCAGTGCGCCTTGTGCAAGGAACTATGGCACTGGAAAGTTGATTGCCCGAAGGCCAAAGGTAAGAAGATGGAGTCAAACACAGAGGCGAATCTCGCACAAGAGGATGGATCGGATTCAGACTCATCGGTATTCTCTCTCTCTGTTACTAATCCTACAGTTGATTACTTAGATAATACTGAGTTGATCTTAGATACCAGAGCCACCTATCATGTGTGCCCGAACAGGGCTTGGTTTCTAGTTTTGAGAAGCTAGATGGATGTTACACGGTCATTGGTGATGATCATCCGTGTAATATAGAAGGGATGGGTACAGTCCGTATCAAGATGGAAGATGGGATAGTACAATAATTGAAGGAGGTGAGGTATGTACCTCAACTCAAAAGAAATCTTATCTCTGTTGGTGTTTTGGAAGCATTGGGTCTTATGATATCTATACGAGATGGTGTTCTCAAGATGATCAAAGGCTCAATGGTAGTGATGAAGGGCGTTCGCCGGAACAATATATACTACTTGAAAGGTAGTATAGTTACAGGTCAGGTTGAGACTTCTACTTCTTCAGATGATGGTTGCACAAAGATCTGGCAAGTGAAGGTCGGACATAGAAGTGAAAAGTCTTTGCAAGCTCCTGCAAAACAGAGATCATTGGAAGGTACTGCTACCTGCAACTTGGAGGGTGAACACAGCGTTCTGAATAAGAAGAAGGTGAAATTCAGCACCAGTACTTACTGCTCAGAAAGTCTTCTTGATTGTGTTCACGTAAGCGTTTGGGGACCTGCGAAGACTGCATCGCTTGGAGGTCACAGGTATTTTATCTCTTTTATTGATAGTTTATCTAGGCATTGTTGGCTATATCCCATGAGACAAAGGTGTGAAGTCCTAGATATGTTGATGAAGTAGAAAGGAAGAATGGAGAAGCAGACAGGTAGGAAGATTAAGGAGCTACAGATTGGTAATGTTGAAAGAGACATGAACCAATTCCTACGATATGGCCAGAACACTGGTATTGGTACTCACTTCACAGAAGGTATATATGGGTTGTCTAAGGAAGTAAACCGTTCCTTACTGGAGAAGGTTCGGTCGTTGTTGTCTAATGCACGATTAGACAAATCGTTTTGGGCTGAAGCGATTGTGTATGCTAGCCATCTCATAAATGGATCGATTGCGATAGGAGGTAAAACTTCATTAAAAATTTGGTCTGGGAAAGCTGCTCAAGATCATACTTTGCTGCGGGAATTTAAAAGTCCGACCTACTTCAGTGCCAAAGATGGCATAGTAAATCCGCAAGCAAAGAAGTTTGTGTTTTTGGATGTTAAGAGAAATAAGAAAGGCTACAGGTTATGGGACCCCGAAAACGAGAAGATCGTGATAAGTCAGTATGTCACGTTTGATGAGACTTTAGTGTTGAAGTCTACCGTCTCTCAGCAGGTGGAGAGGACGAAGACCAAGGAAGTATCGAGCAGGTGGAGGTTGATACTACTCCACCATCTCCAGTTGGTTCGGTATCAGTGAAGACTTCACCGATTGTGACACCGGGTGAAGATCATGTAGCCAGGGTTGATACTGAACAAGTTGAAGACATTGATGAGAATGTCGAGTTGTTTGCAGCAATTGAAACCAAGGTAAAACCACACACGTGGGTAAAGAAGCATGAATCTCAAGCTTGTGAACGCGACAAGCTCAAGTTGAAGGCTGTTGTTCTCCATGATGGCAGTGAGGAGGTTCATATGACTCAGCCAGATAGGTTCGCTGCTGCAGATTCAGTTACAGGTACTGGAGCTTGATGGAGCTCATTAAAATGAACTACGGTTGGCTTGATCCTTTGGGCAAGGTATGTAGGCAGCCGTAAAGGTGCAACCACATTTTGTGATGCAACATGTTTGAAGTTGTTTGTGTTCTCGAGAAGCTGATTGGAACTTCACGTAGAGGTGAAGAGTTGGACTTCACGTAGAGGTGAAGTGTTGTGATCTCGATGAACAACTGATCTTCTACTGAGAAGACGATTAAGCTTGTATAAGGGTGTGCATCCAGTTTGTGAAGCTGATGATTGTGTTTGGTGTGCTCTACTCAGACTTGGTTGGACCATTAGCTGAAAACATGTAGACTGGAGAGAGCCAGTCAGTTGGAGAGTCAGTGTTGGCTCGTAATGGGTTCTTTGTGAGGTCATGAAGTTGCTGAATGAGAGACACGTTCGTTGATCGGCTTGTATGGAAGTTCTCCTAATGTAAAGTGTAGAGAAGGCATGTATGGTGCATCCCAGTTGATAGCTGAGCTTCAGATTCCAAGTCGAGATCATGTGTCGATTTCGTCAAGATCGTGTGTCAATTTCGTCCGGAGTGCTCAAGCCGAGATCGTGTGTCGATTTCGCCGAGATCGTGTGTTGATTTCGCCAGGTGATAGATTAGAATTCGTTGGAGATCAGCTCAGATTTGAAAAATCTTCACCAAGGTGGAGAATTGTAGGGAGAGAGGAGATATAGAAGATGGGAGAAGGTAGCACAGAGATCGGAAAAGAAAGGAGTAAGACGGCGCATTGAAGCAGGCCAAATATGCTCCCGGTCGACCGGGCGGTCGACTGGTGGAGAAGGGTGGTCGACCGTCGGGTCGACCGGTGTGCACGACGTGCATAGGATTAGCCCGGTCGACCGCCCGGTCGACCGTGGCAAGGAGTGGTCGACCGACTGAAAGCAGGTTGCTCTCTGTTTGGGCCCTGTCGATCGCCCGGTCGACCGTGGACATGGGTCGGTCGACCGGCCGGTCGCCCGACAGACGCGTTTTGGCTTTCCTTTTAGGATTCGGATTCCTTTTCTGTTTGGGATCGAATCCAGCTGGGGTTTCCTAAAACCCAGGGACTCTGTGGCTATAAATAAGGGCTAGAACCCTCATGTATTGCATCCCTGAAAGTTCCCTCAAGTATCCCTCTTATATTAGTTTTTATTGATTGTTGAATCAATAAAATCTCTCTCTCCCTTGCCCCGAGGACGTAGCACGTTGCCGAACCTCGTTAAATACTGTGTTGATTGCTTTTCTCTATTGTTCTCTGTTCATGTCGTGTTGGGTACGTCTCCGGTTACATCAGTCTCCGCCTGATTGGTGGATTCTTCAGAGAGGTTGTTGTCCTGCGCGCAACAACTGGGTGAAGGTTTTTCGCTCCTGGATTCACCTTTATCAAGAGCTGCACAAGTTACCTTTGTCTGGCATTCTGCGAACACCGCTCACAAGGCCATGCTTGCTCATCAGACAAAAGCTCGGCCTTAGTGAACAAAGCAAGGCAACTATTGATAGATATCGGAGAGTTGGTGTTGTCAACCTCGTCATGATTTGACTCGCTGCAATTACCAGTCCACAAAGTTAAATCTAAATCTTCACCAGTTCCAATCTCTGCCTTGGGAGCAGAAGTAACCTCCGGCCAAAACCATCAAATTCTACCTCTGCCAGGGCCATCAACAGAGGCCACATTTTCAGCAGTTTGACTGCAAGATGCTGTGTCATTTATCTCCTCAGTTGGATCTGGCTCTTTATAAGGAAGCAACAGAATAGTAGAATCTTGAATGCGTGAAGATGGGACCTCATTTCTACAAGAACTCTCTCCACAAGAATCTGAGGACACATTCACATCCTTTGAACCGTTGACGAGCTTGTAAGTCTAAAGTATCTCGTGTAGAATTCTCACTCTGAAAAAACCTGCTCGCTATCAGAATATTGAGTGACAGGAGATTCACAAAAATCCATCCAGGTAAATTCATCTTCAGCTTACACAGCAACAGCTTCGTCTGGTTTCCATGCAGGAACACCAGAGTCACCCAACTCTGAGGGGACATCTGAGCTCTCTCTTCCTTGAGGTTTTGAATTGCAGGAGATCCTTCAGCAACTACCTTTTCCCCGAAATCTGATATCTGACCTCCAAAAATGTTTTCTACAAAAGTAACACCTGGGCTCGGATCAGTTCTCTCTTGTTCATCAGAAGAATCCTGTAATTTTGTAGCACTAATCTCTTCCATATGCAATCCATCCAGCAAGTAACAGAGCAATTCATGACTATCATGTTTCCACAAATCGTTTCTTCAATGCCAGCAAAAGAATAAGCTATACTACAATCAAAACAAAACAAAACCAAAACTCATTGGCGATTATGGGGAAAAAAAAACTAGATGGGAAATCGCCCTCTGAGAAGAACCCAGATCGTATTTTTCAGTCGAAGTTGCAACAAAAAAAAAAAATCCAATATCAATAGGGATTCACAATGAAACAACCCGGATGGGGAAAATCGAGTTGTGAGGAAAACACAGATGGCAGTTTGACTAGAACTTGGACCAAGTTGAGAGTTCGTTCCCCAGCAATCAAAGGAGATCAAAAAGAGCAAAAGCTAGGCATTAGAAACAGAAAGTTAACGAAGTTTAAAAATAATAGAAAGAGGAGAGGCTGCAGATTCCTTTACCTCTGGGGAAATGGTAATCAGAGAATTGAATCGGATAGGGAGAAGAATGAGAAAGAGAGAGAGGAGAGAGAAGCCTAATTGTTGTGTGCTCTCGAGAGAGAGGAGAGAGGATTGCAACGTATAAAGGTTTGGGGAGATTTTTCATAAAAAACTTATTATTTAAAAATAATTTCAAAAATATACTCCCTCCTAAAATATTCCTAAGAATGGATCAATGATACACCACGTCAGCGCTTTAGCCACCATGGCGCTGACGCTGTCCAGGGGTAATTTTTGGTTCGCTCAGAGTTATCAACTCCGGACGAACCAATATTTTTATCGCTATGTTTGTTCGATTGAGGTTGTCAACCCCGGTCGATCAATACACTGATTTTTTTTTTTTTTTTTTTTTACTTTTTTGACTTGGTCGAAATTGGCAACCCTGGCCAAGTAAGACTTGGGCAATAATCTGCTCATTTTGGCTCTAATGTACATGCTAGACAAAAATTAAAAAAAAACATGCTTGTCAATGGGCAAGGGTTGCCCACCCTGACCATGCAAATACCGGGCAAAAGTAAAAAATGTTCAATCAGGGTTGTCAATCCCGGTTGAAATAAAAACTGTCGACGTTAGCGCCATGCTGGTGGCCAGTGCTAACGTGGCGCTGACGTGACGTGGCAAAGGCTCATTCTTAAAAATATTTTTAGAGAGGGTCTATTTTAGAAATTATTTTTAGAAAAAAAAATTTGAAAATTGCCCAAAGGTGCATCAAAGGTCGAGTAAATGAGTTGGAGTTTACTGTCAAGAGCAACAGTTTAACTTATTTTTCATCATTCTTAAATAAAAAATAAAATAAATAAATAAATATCAATCCTGCTTGAGAATGTGAGCTTTTGGGCCTGCTGTGGGCTGGGCTCACCCTTGTTATTATTAATATTACATACATGATCCGGGAAAATCTCAAAATATTTTCATTTATGTGAAAATATAAAAATGAAGATGAAAGGAGAAGGAAAGGAGGAAGGAAAGTACTTCCTTTCTGATTTTTGTGAAGTGGGGGGATTTATTTTCTAGATTTTAGAGAAAAATAATTTCTTTGTTGAACAAGACAGGAGACGCCCAATCAGAAAAAACTGGCGAGATCTGGCGGGTATGGACATCGAATTCTTTCTAAGTTATAACTAGAACAATTTTTTTTTTCTGAAATCTATCTCACATCAATGACTCGACCCCTTCCACCAACACGCTCACTAAACTTCTACACATGTTGTCAACCATTGGGCCTTTCATTGCATACAATTGGCCATTATTGCACTCAATTCTCTAAAGTTCAGTGTATTCACTTCTTCCCTTTTTTTCTTCTCAAAAAAGTTTTCAATTCTTTTTCCTCTCCTCCTTTATTTCTTTTGCCTTCTCTTTTATTTGTTTTTTTTTTCTTTTCATTATCTTCATGCTAATGGAATAACCTAATAAAGCAGACACACTTGCATACGCTGCAAGAGAGGAAAGAAACCCACAATAAGTGAGCACTTGTGAATAAAAAAAACAAAGTGCCACCCATTCTTTACTGGGACTAACTTTTTGCAAATAATATAAGAAAAAATTCGTTATAACAATCTATTTTGCTTCATAATTAGGAAAAAAAAAAAAACTCTATTTCATAATTTCTTCGATACGGTCTCATCCATGTCAGCATAAATTAATTCCTCATAACTACCACTTCTTTATATATTTTATTTCCTCTCACCATTCCTCATCGCTCCCGACATTGTTTTTCCCTCAACCCTGACCTCGACATTGGGTAACTCCATATCGACCTGCATAGTCAGATAGCCGTGGGGATTGAACGGGGGGCTCTGCCCCTCCCGGGGGTCTCAGGGGGCAGAGCTCCCGGATGAATTTTTTTAAGATCAACCTTTTACTGTTTGCGATGAATTATGTTTGTGTCTGTAATTGATGTGTTTTTTTGATCTGAAAAGCATTGGGCATGAATCGGTTGTCAGTGAACAGAGGTCAGGTGATGATGATGATACTGATATGAAGACTGTGACTCATAATCACAATCCTCTATGAGCACTGCGACAAGATTACAGTCTTTTAATAAACATAATATTTTTAAGACTGCAATCGATCATAATCGCGGTCGTATAAAAACTTAGAAACATATTATTTTGTGAGGATTGAGAGCATAATTGATGTCCTAGTAAAGAGGATTGTTACCATGGTTGTAGTCCTTAGAAATGGTGCATTTTTGTGAGGACTGAGGTCATGGTCACTATCCTTAGAAATAAGACATTTTATGAGGACTGCGATCATGATCATAGTTCTCAAAAATTGATTTTTTTTTGTGAGAACTGAGATCATGGTCGCAGTCCTCTAATACCAGCTCTCCGTATTTTCAAAGCCGTCCGCTTTTTCTGAAACGGTTACTGGAGGCATTTGTGACTTTCGCTGCTGAAGGAGCGCTTCTGTTCTTGGCACACGAGCACAAGTAGTTGGTCTAAAAAAGAAGTACTGAAGCGAATAATATTATGAGGTTGATTTTTTTTCTAATTATGATTTGACAAACGAAGCAGCAGTGACATCCCAATGATACAATTGCAATCCTACACATTTTCCATCTCTATGTCATAGTTCTTATAAAACAAAGTTAAAGTATCAATACATTGGTCCTTGATGCCCAAGTTATCTGTGTGTGGTTGCATGCTGACAGCCCCTCAAGTATCTCTCATGTGAGTTATGTTATTATTATTTTATTATTATTAATTAGGTAGAAAAAGATATACGTGTATAATTGTAGTGGATGGCATGCGTGACTCTGGCCAATTCATGGTTCTCCTTGTTTGAACAATAAAGTACCCCCGTTTTGGACTCTCATTGGCCCACCGAGTATATTGCAGTATTTTAATTGCAGTCATCGTAGTGGCCCACAATTAATACGTATCATTAGTTTAATCAGTTGCATGTGTTCGCATTATTGCCGTTGGATTCCGCTAACTGCCGCCCATTTTGGACCGTTCCATTTACTTGTGCGCCGCCCCCGAAAGATCCGCGCCCTGTCCTCTCGCGGCGTTCCATTTACTTGTGCCCCGCACCAAAGATCCAATAAGCGAAACCCGGCATCCTCCGCCCGCTGCCATTTGAACGGCCGATTCAGGCTCTCGCTTAGAAAATTTTACGCGGAGCGTCCGGACAAAAAGTGAGATTCTAAAAAGCAGGCCCTGAAAATGGCATGAAAGAGGAACGGTCCGCGACGACGCCAACTAACGTTCAGTGCGTCAGCGTCCAACGTGGCGGTGATCGAGGAAAGAGGAGACCCGCCATTGCTCTCTCGCTCTCTCCCGCTTTCATTATATTATCTCTCCTCCTCCTCCTCCAGTTTCGATCCAAACAACAACAGAGCATTGCCCTAACCCTAACCCTAACCCTAATTCGTTTGAAAGAGAGTGACTGAGCGATGAGACTGGAATCGGGTGAGGAGAATCTAGGCACGTTAATGGCGGCGGAATCCGAGGCGAGTACAGGTGGAGGTGTAGGAGGAGAAGGGTCCTTGATCCCCCCGTTGAACTTCGCGATGGTGGATCGGGGGATCTACCGCTCGGGATCCCCCACTGCGGAGAATCTCGGCTTCCTTGATGCATTAAACCTTCGATCTATTGTGTGAGGATTCTTGCTCTTGATGATTCTTTTGTTTGTCTTTTTTTTTCGGGGGGGTTAGGGTTTTGGATCTGATTGTATTGGATTTGGGTGCAGGTATTTGTGCCCGGAGCCGTATCCCGAGGCGAACGGGGAGTTCGTTGGATCTCGCGGGATCCAGCTCTTTCAGTTCCCGATTGAAGGGAGCAAGGTAATTTTCTTAATTTTCTTTCAGCTCTATTTTTTTTTAAAACTGGATTATATCTAATTGTTTGAAGACAGAGTGAGAAAATTAGAGTGGAGACTGTTGACAGGATATTCTCTATTAGGATTCAGTTTTATTTAACTCTAGTGGTTTCAATTTGAATAAGGTACCCTTCTTCTTGGTCCCTGAAAACTCTATTGACTCATTCAAATTTGTTAGATTAGGATTTTTTTTTCATTTATCCATTATTTAGAATCTTTTTAATTTCCTTTCTTTTGTTGAATTGATCCTCTTTGTGAGAATCTCTTTCAGTAGAATCACTTCGCCCTGGGATACATAAATCCATTTGTTTTTGGTATTTACCAGCTCTGATGGATGTTTTCTACATCATCTTGACTGTTCAAGTAGGAATCACGTGTTAGAAATTTTTGGGTGTATTGATGCCTGTTAATTTAGTCTAAACTTAGAGCCCTAAGTTTTCCTACTCAAACAAATACAACGATGTTTGCACAATTTAGTTTCCTACTCAGACAACTAGAATGATTTAGTCTAAACAATGAACCCTAAGCCCTTCTCTATCACATGTAAAGCAATCTCAAGTTTTCAGGTTAACCTTGCAGAGTACCAGAATGCAATACATACAGGATCATGGTGGTTTGTTTAATGCTGTATGGTTCTTTTGTTTCTTGTCCTGCATTAACATCTTCCAGGCTTGCTCAGAATTGAGGCACTTTTTCTTGTTTAGTTCTAAGGTTGCAGTGCAATTTTCAATTGATTCATTAATCTTCAGCATCCTGGAAATCAAGTTATCTTATCATGACAAACTAATTCTGGAGTGCTTGCACGATCAATTGACACTGGTTTTATTGTCAGTTCCATCAATATTAAATTCATCCATTTTGATCTATGGTAATAGTACTGCTAGCAGAAGCGTACATTCTATCATTTTTTTGTGTGAAAAAGTGGATGGACCGTGCCCACTAACCTCTCAATCTCAACTGAAATTTTCATAAGGCCTCCAAACTTAATATTTATATCGAAGGGAGATATTACTTCAGAAACACTTCTAGTGGCTGTCTGCTCATAACTGCATAGTTTTCTGCCATTTGAGCTAAATTTTGATGTATGTTCCTTGGCCATATTCCTATTCTGATGCATCAGTGACTTGCTGGTTAGTGTTTACATTATATGGGAATCACATGATTTGTATCAAACTTGTTAATTTATCCTAGGAAGGTAAGTTCTCAATGGGTGTTGTTAGTGAGTGTTCCCTTCATCCCACCTCCAATGTGGAGTGCTTTGAGTCCTTAGTTGTCACTAGCAATGTTAATGTTGTTCGCGTTTAATTTACTTTAGACAAAGTTCTTGGTTTACATGGGCTTAGTCCTAGATGGAACTAAAGAGAACTGGAAATGCCAATGTCAGAGAGCAATCTTTTGACAAATTCACATCAGAATTTTGGTCCTTTGACATTCCAGGTGTTGTAATTGTAAGCAGTTCCAATATTTTCTCTGTTATTTTTTAAAATTGAAGGGTAAAATCTGCTTTACATCATAATTGTTGAATTATATTGATTTTATCACTATTGACACATACCGGTTTTTTTTTTTTTTTTTTTTTTTTAACTTTTTTGCATGTATACTTCCACAATATTTGAGTATGTTATGTGTTGAAGAGTTCTTGGGAGTGTAAATTCCTAGTCTATCTATTTGAAAGAAAATTTCTTCGTGTGATAGTCTGGATGAAATAGACTTGCATTAGTTGTTGGTGATAATATCTTTTAAGGTCTCTTAAAAGTGCCGGCATCCTGCAGGAGCCATTTGGGAACATACCCAGGGATATCATCATGGAGGCTCTGAGAGTCTTGCTTGGTATATACTCAATTAAGCAAATCTTAAATATATGATGTTATTCTTTTTCTTCTTTCTCTCTTTTTTCTGATACAGAAGTTCTCATTGTCAATCATATTGCTAACGTTCCTATTCTTTTATGTCTTCAGATATAAGAAACCATCCTGTCCTGGTTCACTGCAGTGGGGAAAGGTATGAAGTACTGGTCGATGTAATAGCTTTATCTTGTTCTGTTCTGTTTCCATACATCACATTTGTGATTAACAGTCACGCATTTCTGCTCCTTTTGTCTCTTAATGCAGCACCGGACTGGTTGTCTGATAGGGTGTTTTAGGAAGCTACAGAATTGGTGCTTGTCCTCTGTGTTGGAGGAATATGTGCGGCATGCTGCTGCCAAGGCCAGGGTGTCAGACCTGAGGTTTATTGAGAGTTTTGACGTCTCATACATGAGGCAATGCGTCATTGACACCATCTACCAATACCAGGGATGTGGCTCCCAAGCCCCGCGGCTTGTGTATTAAGACACACAACATCTATTCCCATTGTTCCTCAGGTTTTAATTCGGTAGCAGACATTCTTGGGGTTTAACCACCCGATTTTCTTTTCCTGTTGCATTATAATCATTGGAAGCTTATTCTGAGGTGGTTCTGAAGATTGCGAAGCTGTTGTACTTTAAGGGATCATTGTTAGTATATAGTATGTGTGGAGAGCTTAAATGGTCATTTTTGTGTTGTATCACGAAGTAACGGACTGAGGATTGCTACCCCGATTGCTGCCCAAATTGTTTTTTGATGTGGCGAGAAAGCATTTGTTGAGAAGTCGACTGTTTATTCCAGTCTCAAGCTTTTATAATCAGGGGTTAGCAGGAATTCTGAGTCATTTCTACATCGCTATCGTGTCGATTATGATGTTTATTTAAAGTAATACTTCTTATTATTTCTCACTTGCTGTTGTTGGAGCCTTTTGCTGTGTATCATGCCTTCATTAGTTTGTTAGTTGCGTATAGGCTATAGATTCTGTCAATTAAAGTTGGTACACATCCAAACGCAAACTAAACTGATTGTTTAACCCATTCCTAGAGTTTATCTCTGTCATACAAAAAAAATTGTCAAAAAAAACGTGATTTTATGTATATATGTGATGTGAGTTTATAAGGCTCTTCTTAAGATAGAGCTGCTATTTAGGGCGTGTTTGGACCAAAGAAAAGTAAAAAGAAAACTGTCAATCGACAGCTTTTTCCATCTTTCCACGGAAAGGCACACTGCGGGGCTCACTGAGTATCTTTTTAACTCATTTTCATTTCATTTTGAGTGGAAATCTGCAGAGAGAAAATGACATTGGATGATGATGTTTTTGTTAACGGTCATCATTTTTTCGAATTTGACAGACAAACAAGATTTGTGGAAAAGGGTGAAACGTTGACAATGGGCTCCACCCAAATCCACTTTTCCTCCACTTTACGTGCAAACAAACACACCCTAAATCGGACTATCAAACGTACAAGCCGTCAGCAAATAGTTCATGTTCACTCACACGGAACAATTCATGTTTAGCTTTGTTCGAATCGCTTGAGTTTACAAATGAGCTAAACTCGCAGTATTTTGCTCAAGTTTAGCTTGTTAGAATTGCTCGAATTTATGAACGAGCTAAACGCAATCTAGGTTTGCACGCTCGTGTTCAGCTCGAACGGACTCGACATGTGATATTTTAAACATATTTAACAAATAATTTTGTATAAATTGTAGTTATACTAATTGAAAATTCACTATTGTATTTAGTAACTTAATTGGTTATTGAATTGTATCTAAATTTTAAACATTAATCTAATAGGTTATTGAAATTAAACCCTCTAGTGGATTCCCATGTGGATCCTCCAAGTTTTAATTGGATCTGCATGTGGATCTGGATAAATAGAGTTGGAAGCAAGTGGATTTAGATCTAGTCTATATTAAACTCGGATCTGAAATCAATGAGAATGCCATATCTAAATCCAAACATGAATCTAAATCCAACATGTACAATCCAAATCTTGACCTGAAACAAGAAAAGAAAAAGTTGGATTTTGATTCAGATTTTTCTTTAGACTATTTCTACGCGAATCTATCTCAGTAACGGTTTTGGATCTGAATCTGACATTCTGACCTGAGTTTGGTTCGGGTCCAAAATTTCAGATCCAAATCAGATTTCATGCCTAAGAATGAATAATAAGATTGGATTATCACTTATCAGATTTTCAAATACAATTTGCTGCCCAAAAATTGTAAGATCCGACCCGAATTTGACCCATTCATGGATATTAGTACTACTATATTTATGACTGGAATAGTTAGCTTGCCTGTCTCCCTCTCCTTTCCTCATCCCTCCAACACCATTGATTTTCTCCTGCTTCCAGCTGCAATGATATCTGTAGCATCTCATTTCCTACAACAAGATTTCTCCCAGGTTTTCCTCCCATAAACCATTCCCACTTCTTTTAACTTCTTTTAAAGTTTACCAATCCATTCACACACGCGAGCAATGCTATTTATACTACATTATACTACTATTTTACTCACAATTCATGAGGTTGTAACCCACAGTTCATAGAGTAGTATAATATAGTATAAAAACGGCAGTACAAATAACATTACTCTTGCTCATTTCGGGTTCCACAACGGGCTCCCAAGCTCTGCACTTCATCAAGGGGCTGACTTGATCGTTCAATCCACGCATAAAGTCCTGTCTTCTCTGACTCGGTCGTCAATGCTACACTCGTCGGGAAATCTGATTGACAAGGAGAGAAGTGAGCAAATGCCTTCAAATGCTTCAAAGCTCCAGTCCAAGCTACCTGCTTCTCGCTTCTTTAGATGCTGCAAGAGCTCAGCTAAGTGAAAACCTAGATACCATTTTCGGCAAAGCAATAGAATTGTGCATGCTTTTATACTGTTTGTGATTGTTGCTCCCTTTCTTGCAAAATGTATTTATCATGTACACTAGTTAGTTGGTTGATCTCCCATCATATTCTCGTGCAGGGCATTTACACTGTTACAAATGAGGGTGGTTCCAAGTATCTCAATTAGTCGCCGACAGTAGATTTGAAATATTTAAGGACAGTAGGGTATCTGTTGGCTGCCATTTTCCCTTTAATTCTCTTGGCAGCTAGTATTGTTGCTAGTATTAAAATGACAAGGAAGAAAACTGCTATATTGGTGTTAATTCCAGTTTAATCATCTCTAATGAAAGAAAGGAAAGATTTTTTGCCTCTAATTACTTATGTTGTTCCTGTCTCCAGATTCTATGCTTCTTAGCAGTCCTCATTCAACCAAGTTGATGTAGGAGGAAATATGGACCCAGGATTTTCTTTACTAGGTTTGATCTCTCATACTTAACTGCTGCTTTCTTTTATTTACTTGTAATTTGTGTAGCCTGGTATATAGATCTTAATGTTAGATCTACATATACTGTAAGCCTCTTTATCATGATCAAAGGGAAGGAGGGTTTTAGGCATACCTGATTCCATCACGAAGAGGATGCCGAAAGTTGCACGATCTCGAGGACGCCGGGTTGAGGGAGAGGATTCTTCTCTCCAGCCACCAAGTTCTCTTCTTTATCCTTGAAGGAGATGAGAGGCCTCCAAGAGAGAGATGATTATTCTTGTTAGTGGAGAGGGAACCCTACTCATGATATATATAGCATCAAGAAACCCTAGTTCAACTCATCATAGATCTAGGCCCTTGATTTATAACACGAGTTCCACACGTGTGATGAGTCCCACATTCAAATTTAAATACACTCATGGCTAAGTGTAATTGAAAACGTGTCTAGACCCAAACCATTTAGGTTTGATCAATTCTTTATTGGGTCAAACAACATAGGTTAAGTGGGCGGGTGCAAATATCCAATTGACTTGAGTAGGCCCAAAAATAAGTTAGACTATAAAACAAAATAAGTCTAACAATCTCCCACTTGGACCAAGCAAGTCATACTGAATAGATATTATGCATAACTTTATGACGTCAAAACTTTAACCGCCGACAAACCACGTTTCAAAACAATCTGGTCCATTAAGAGTCCTGCCACCGAACATGGCGATCGTTACCTTCTATATAATCGAGGTAGGACCTTCCACATCACAAGTTTCAGAACCCCTAACGACATAGATCAAATGTGGACGTGTGGCATGGAAATGTCCTCTGATCAAATAAGGTACAATTCCAACTGGTTTCCACTTTATGACTCCAACGAGTCTAACCTTATGACTCCAACGAGTCTCACTTTATGACTCCAACGAGTCTAACTGCTAATTCAACAAACTCAAATGCGCGCAAAAGTAAACTTTAAGAAAGCAGTTATAAA
Organism: Agave tequilana; assembly: GCA_038442645.1. Classification (NCBI taxonomy): domain Eukaryota; kingdom Viridiplantae; phylum Streptophyta; class Magnoliopsida; order Asparagales; family Asparagaceae; genus Agave; species Agave tequilana. The sequence goes on along the minus strand of JAVJIF010033531.1, from coordinate 125,175 downwards.
TTTATTTATCAGAATCAACAAATATCCATAAAGTGCACTTAAAAATAATGTCTGTTACATAAAATTATCCACTCCCACAAAATCAGGATATCATAATGACTAGTCATCCCCATATGAGCAATATACTCTAAGAATACTTTAGGTGAAAGTCCTTTAATGAGTGGATCTGTAATGTTAAGAATAGTGTCATCACTATCAACAGACAAAATATGATTCCGAACTTTATCATTGATGACAAGAAACTTGATGTCGATATGCTTCGACTTTACTGAACTCTTGTCATTATTGCAGTAGAGCTTTATAGCTCTTATTGTCACAGTGTAGCTGTAATGGCCTCTCGACTAAATCCACCATCTTCCTACAATAAGGAAAATGTAACATGAAGTGGACTTCCTATTGTCGATACATACAGCATAATCTGAATCTGTGTATCCGATCAGCTGCAACAAATCAGATTTCATGTAGTCTTATATTGATATCGCATTACCTTCTTGACAGTCTTCCAGTGATTAATCCCATGATTGATCAAGTTTCTGTCAAGTTTCTCAATGGTATATGCTATGTCTGGATGGGTACAAACTTAAGCACATATCAGACATCCAACCGCCAATGCATATGGAATGTCTTTTATTTGCTCTTTCCTTAGATCGTTCTTGGGACATTAGAGTAAACTTAACTTATCTTCCTTAGAGCAATTCTTCATGCCATATCTATCTAGCACCTTATCGATATAGGCCTTTTGTGATAAACCTAATATTCCACGTGTCCTGTCACGTTGAATCTGGATGCCTATCACAAAAGAAGCGTCTCTAAGATCTTTCATCTCAAAATTATTTGAGAGAAAACTCTTGATCTCAAGTAGAAGATCTATATCGTTACTTTGCTAATAGAATGTCATCCACATATAGCACAAGAAATATAAATCTACTCTCTTTAAATTTATGGTAAAACATTAATCAACTATATTTTCCTTAAAATCAAAATCGGATATTACTTGATCAAATTTCAAATACCATTGACGAGATGCTTGATTTAGACCATAAATGAATTTCTTTATTTGCAAACCAAATATTATGAAACTTTCATTTTAAAACTTTCTGGTTGCACCATACAGATTTCCTTCTTAATGCTACCATTAAGAAAGACAATCTTAACATCCATTTGGTATAACTTCAGGTCAAAGTGAAGCCACCAGTGCCATAATAATAATCCTAAAAGGATGCTTCATGAAAATCAGGGAGAAAGTCTCCTTATAGTCAATGCCCTTTCTTTGAGTGAATCTCTTTGTGACAAGATGTGCCTTATACTTTTTGGCATTACCTTTCGAATCCTGCTTGGTTTTGAACCAATCGGTTTCTTTCCTTTAGGCAACTCTTACTAAATCCCAAACATCATTGTCCTTTATAGATTTTAACTCATCTTTCATGGCATTTGACCACTTAGTGGAGTGAATGTTGAGTTTGGCCTCATTCAAGGATGTGGGGTCATCCTCTAGCCTTATGTCAAACTCATGTTATTAGAGATAAACTATATAGTCATTTGTAATGACTGATCTCCTCTCCCGAGTTGATCTCCTAGGCACTTGTGGTTGAGAATTTTCAGTTTCTATCTTACTAGCATGATCTACTTCAGGATGAACTGTATATGTATCTTGTAAGGATGCAACTGTATTTTCATCTTGAAGTGGAACAACTACTTTATCATTTGGAACAATTGTCATGGGTATAACAATATGTTCTTTCTTAAATATGAAATCTTTATGTAGTTGACTCCCACTGTTCTGAATATTCTCAAAAACTTTTAGCAATCCGTCTTTATGTTCTTTGTGGAGGGACAATAAAACTTAAAGCCTTTATACCTCTCAGAATACCCTACGAATAAACAGCTAACTGTCCTTGAGTCCAACTTCTTCTCATATGGTATATATGACTGAGCTTCCGCTGGACAACCCCAAACATGTAGATGTCTAATACTGAGAGATTTCTCAGTTCATAACTCATATAGGGTTTTAGTTACTGTTTTGCTAGGTACTCTATTAAGGAAGTGACAATCATCTTTAAGGCTTCACTATATAATGACTTTGGTAGAATAGTATGAGCTATCATACTCCTAACCATGTCCTTTAGTGTGTGATTTTATCTCTCAGCAATACCATTTTGACGAGGTGTCCCTGATATGATGTACTAAGCGACAATACCACTCTTTTAGAAATTGACAAATGATTCTGAACATTTACCTGATTCGCCATATCTGTCATAGTGCTCACCACCATGATCAGATTTAACGGCTTTAAACATGTCCAATGATTGGGATTTCTCATAGAATAAGTATAGGTACCCATAACTAGAGTAATTGTCTGTAAAAGTGATGAAATATTCATGACCATTCCAAGAAGCTGTAGGGAATGAACCACAAATGTCTATATATACACCAAATTTAAGACATCATGAACTCTGTTTAGTACCTAACTTCCTAATGTTTCTTTAATTAATTTTCGCTTAGTGCCTTAGCTATTCACATATAGAGATTCAGTATATAAAGCATGAAGTTTTAATTTATATAGCTATCAATCAGAATTCTAGTACCAACAACTTTAGATTTGAAAAGTAGACTAAGCATTTCATTATCAAGAGTGACAGTAAAACCAGATCTGTCTAATAAATGAAATAGAAATATGATTCCGTCTAAAAGGACGGTACATATAAAGTCTCATCCAAATCTAAAACAAAAAACCAGATTCTAATTTAAGCCTACAAACTCCAACAACTTTAATTGCAACTTTATTTTCATCACCCATGTATATGTATCGCTCAGTTGGGCTGGGCCTCCTTTGGGTTTGGAAGTTCCGCATTGAATCGCTTATGTGAATTATCTATTCACAATTTATAAAGTGGCACTAAAACTAAATTAATCTCAGAATAAACATAAATATGAGATATACCCGCTAAATAGCCATTTCTGATACTTTATGCAATCCTACTTGAAGTGGCTTACTTTCTTACAGAAGAAGTATGCAATGACCTTAGGCTACTTTTTCTGCACTTTTGCCACTTAGGATCAGCCACTATAGTGGTGTTTATGTTCCTCCCTTTAGTTTCACTCTTTTTCCTTTTCTTATTAGTGGTGTTACCCTGAAATGCTAAGCGAGCACTTTCAGTCTTTTCTTGTTTCAACCTTTCTTCTTCCTGAACACAGTGACTAATGAGCTCAGTGAGACTCCACTTTTTCCTTTGAGCATTATAATTAATCTTAAAAGGGTTATACTGTGGAGGAAGAGAAATCAAAATGAAGTGCACTAGAATCTCTTCGGAGAGTTCCAATTTCAGTGCCTTTAGTTTTGAAACAAGATTAGACATTTCCATAATGTACTCCTTTATGTTTCCTTTACCATTGTAGCGCATATTTACTAGCTTGCTAAAATGCGTACTAGCCTCAACTTTATCCGATTTAGTAAATCGGTCTGCTACTTCAGTTAGAAAACTCTTAGCACTAACCCTATCAGGCATAGTACCCCTAATAGTCATAGGAATAGTGTGCTTTATAACCATTAGACACATTTTGTAAGATCTCTCCCACTTACCACAATTGACCTTTTCTTTACTGAACTTTTATTAGTGATAGTAGAGATCCACAATCTTTAAGGTGTACTTTAGGTGCATGAATTCAAGAACGATCATTTACGTGGTCTTACCACTTCTTAAAGTTTGTACCATTCAATTTATACTACATAAGTGTACAATTTCTCATCAGTTTAACATAAACATTGCATTTAATAAAATTCTACTACAATAGCCATAAAAATTGAATTTTAGAAAATGCAACCAGTTTAACCGATAGAGCTGCCGGTTAAACTTTCAGAACAAGTTGTGTCTCTATATGCCAACACTGTACTGGCCCAATATAGATATCCTAAAGTCTAGGTCCTATGTAAGAGAACAGCCTTCCTTTGGGCCGACTGTCACTTTATAGGATTGGTCCTAAAGTTTAAGTAATCTATATTGGCCATATAATATATGTAATGACCCGGCCATAATGACAACCTTCCTTTGGGCCGATTGCCACACGCATGGGCCACACAAATTTATGCATCTGAATTCTTGTTCCGCCATCGGACTAATTGATGAGGGTAATGCAATATGGGCCAATAGTGTGACAACCTTCCTTTGGGCCGATTACCACACATCAAGGTTCTCCCACTTGCATTACCCACATCAAGTATCCGAAGCCGTACATAATTCGGCCAAACAATAGTCTTCCTTTGGGCCGGCTATTGTCCGCATGAACTACATACGCAATTAAATAAGTTCTTTTATAAATTCTTTAACTTGAACATGTATATATTTTTATCTGTGTGTTATTAACTGTAGTAAACATCAATATTCATTATGCTAGGCAATATAAGCAATAATATAAATATTGATGAAGCGGAAGCATGTAAGGGTACACATAACCATGATAAACAAACACTTCAATGCCTTCTTTTTGTCAACTAACTACTGTTTTATCATGTATAATTCCTGTAATACTGTAGTGCTCGTCAAGAGCTTCGAAACGGCTGTTTACATGCCTAAAACAGAGGTCGGATGAGCCCGTAACGGCTAATTGAAGTTTCTATTGACAAAACGGGTCTGCAGTGCTTATCGGGTCTGAATCAGACCCGACCCGCAATGGTTAAGTTATTGGTTTCCTTTCTTATTGGGCTGGGTTTAAATGAACTGAATAAAACCCAATTAGCTTTATGTGAGATTGATTGGGATTAGGTTTCTTTATTTGAGTAGAATTCTATCCCAAAATATCCTTAATAGACTAGAATTATATCTCAATCATAATACTCAAATCAATCTCAACAATCCCAATTGAAAATTAATATGAGATTAATTAGGAGTAAGTTTCCTTATTAGAGTAAAATTCAATCTCTAAATTTTAAATCCTAATTAATCTCATAATCTCAAATTAAGGAAACCCTAAATAATTAACCAAATTCTTTTTTTTTTTTTTAATTTTTATTCTTCACAACCCGTGTGTCTGCATGCGTGCAGGCCATGCCAATTTAAATTTTTTTATTTTATTATTATTTTTTTTTTAATGTGAAAACACTTCATGAATGCCTGCGCTGGTGCTTCCAGCGCAGATATCTCACATGCCCCCGGTTTTTTTTTTTTTTTTTTTTTTTTTTAATACTTTAAGGCCTATCATGCAACTGCATGCGTCCAGCCAAATTTTGATTTTCATTGCATGCAGGCGCCTGCAAGCGCCTGCATGCAAACTGGCAGCGGATTTTTTTTTTTTTTTAAGAATTAAAATAATAATAACACACAGATATAAATCATAAAAAATATATACATGAATTTAATTTAATCATCTCTAATTTAATTCAATTACTTGAGACACAAAAGATAATCTTTATTGAATTAAATACAGAGATTCATAATTTTCATAAATCGAGATCAAAAATTATTACTTTATATCCCGATGATCTGATAAAGAGGAGGCTCTGATACCAATTGTTAGATCTACATATACTGTAAGCCTCTTTATCATGATCAAAGGGAAGGAGAGTTTTAGGCATACCTGATTCCATCACGAAGAGGATGCCGAAAGTTGCACGATCTCGAGGACGCCGGGTTGAGGGAGAGGATTCTTCTCTCCAGCCACCAAGTTCTCTTCTTTATCCTTGAAGGAGATGAGAGGCCTCCAAGAGAGAGATGGTTATTCTTGTTAGTGGAGAGGGAACCCTACTCATGATATATATAGCATCAAGAAACCCTAGTTCAACTCATCATAGATCTAGGCCCTTGATTTATAACACGAGTTCCACACGTGTGATGAGTCCCACATTCAAATTTAAATACACTCATGGCTAAGTGTAATTGAAAACGTGTCTAGACCCAAACCATTTAGGTTTGATCAATTCTTTATTGGGTCAAACAACATAGGTTAAGTGGGCGGGTGCAAATATCCAATTGACTTGAGTAGGCCCAAAAATAAGTTAGACTATAAAACAAAATAAGTCTAACACTTAATGCTTATGAAGTCTCCTTGCTATGGTTAAAGGCTGCAAGATAAAATAAAAAAAAGTGTGATGGAGTTCAGGACTTGACTGATATCCTTTCTGGTAAAACTGAGCAACACAAAGAGAATCCAAAGCATTATCAGCATCAAACCCAGACTAACATCTTCTCTCTTGTAAGTCCTCGAATCTATCTTAGCAAAATAGACCCATAATGGAGAAGAAATAGGGAAGAACCCTTCCAGCACCTAATTGGAAAAGCTTCCAACATAGAGAAAAAAGTCTGAGCCGAATAAACAAAGGAGCGATCCCATTCAACCATCATAGAATCCATCTATCCCTTACCTTTTGGTTTTGTTAACTCTTGTAGCTGATCTGATCAGATGTCTTACAAAAAAAATACATGTAGAGAGAAAGGGAATATTGCTTAAGTAAAAAATAACGACAAGTGTATAATATGTCCTTTAATATTGGAACATCTTTGCAGTCACACATTGTATTGATATTAGTTTACTACCAAAAGGAATATGAAAAAAAGAAAAACTTGAGTTGGCCAAAATGTTGATTATCTTCAATATTCTCCCGGCAACCTTGCATGCATCTCTTTTGGATGTCTGTATTCATGCACGCGAATAACCCTGTTCATAAATAATAGACAAAAATGTAAAAGAAATACAAAAAGGAGTCCAACAAAGTAAGATCAAGGCCTTTGGAACTAAATAAAACCATTACATTATTTTGTCCAATGTCTCTGATACTGCAACCAGACGGAGTGTAGTCGGACGGTGGCGACTGGCTACACACCCTTTTGATTCCTCATTATTTTCTTTTATGCCTCTAGCGCCATCCCAAATGGTACAGGCCCAGAAGGAGTTGAGTACGGAATAGATTTTCCAAGGACACGGAGTATTCATTATGTTAGAGAGTTTCTTTGAGGGTTCAGTGCCGAACGTGGTACCAACTAAATCGAGCGCTAATTCCCATTTATTTCTTATTGAATTAACCGATCAACTTGCTATCGGACATTTATTTTCGATTCGGTACTATGTACTATTCCAATTCCAATCAAAAAAAATTTCGACATATTTCACTTTATTATGAAAATAAATCCTACTACTTCTGGTCCTGCGATTTCCAAACTTGAAGAAAAAAACCTAGGGCGTATCGTTGCATCTAAGCGCCCCTGCGCCCTCCGCACGCTACTTCACTTCCACGTCAGCTACCTGCTGGCTCAGCAGAGCAAAACCTCTGGTTCAAAACTCTCCTAGTCTACTCATCCTCCTAAAGTAACTTGATGAGAAACCCGCGGATTTCATAGAATAAGTCCGCCACCTTTCATTTCAATTAGGAATCTGAAAGAACCAGCTTGTATGATGGCATTTCAGATTATGAAAAAAAAGAGAGAGACGGTAAAGCATTAGCCAGATAAAGAGAGAAGGCGAAAGACATTGACCTGGTCCATTCAAGTCTGTATCTCAAGAAGATCAGCTTGGTGTAGTTATTTCCTATTAGCAACTTTAATGCATGTAAATTGAGTAGCGCATCATTATTTTATTATCTCGTTTATTTTAATTATACCGTTTAAGTATCTTCCTTTAGTAGAAATATCCTGTGAATCAATCTTGGCTTTTATTTTAGTTTCCTTTTAACATTTCAACATTAGCACCTATGGTGCCACAAGGTTCTCTCGAAACAATTTTATTGGCTTTTTATTCATATGGAAGAAGAACCAGGAGATCAGCAGATGTGTTTAAGATGAAGAAAATTCAGTTATCTATATACTGTACTAGCTGAGGACTTTAAAGTTGAAGGCCACGTAATATTAGTGACTAAATGAAGAGTCATGCATCTCTGGAAGACAACCTATGGACGATGAGGAAATTTCTGCAGTTAACTTTAAATCAGTGCTAAATTTGGAGCCTAAACTCGAGGGTAGGGTAACTTGAGAGGTTACTTAACACGTCATACAATTACAATATAGTCATGCAACCTGCATTTCTGACTCATGCTATATGGTAATCTAAACAGTAGTTGAGGCTTTGATACTCAAAGACATGAATTTAGTAGAGCAGACCCAGTGTAAGATAAGAAAATTACAAGACTTGATAAGTTGTCAGAAGACTCCTCTTCTTTCTAATGCCTTTTACAATTAGAATGCTTTCTAGTGGTAGTATTTCCGTATTTTTATTTTTAACCTCTTTCTAATGGTAGCTTTTGTGGTAGAAAAAGGGCGGAATGTTCGGAATGTTACAAATGTTTTTTTTCACTGTGATAACTTCAAAGCCTGCTGCAAAGTCCATCTGTGGTGGGAAAAATCTCACCAGTTCGCGGTGGATGAATCTCCGCCACAAGCAAATGACGTTCCCGAACTGACCTGTCAGAGCACACAGGGGAAAGACACCTTTCAGGTCAGGAGAATCAGTGTGGTGCCGGCCTAAAACCCTCGGGCCTGAAAATCAGTAGTCGAAAAGGAAAGGTGTGTGAACCAAGCAGTGGAAAACTACCGGTGTAGTGGATGGACTAGCAAAGAAAAACTGATAGTGTGATGGAACACAGAGAACTACTAGTATGGTAGATGTGGAATGGAAGAGAGAAACTTCCAGTATAGTGGGGTGTGCGTATGTGCTCTTAGGATCAGGGATACAATCCTTTTTTTTTTTTGGAGAAGAATGATAGTTTATACCTGACATGGATACTGGTGTGGAGGCGAAATTGATGGATTGTTGTAACTACAAGATCTGTACGTACTGGATTTATTGTAACGATCGTGATCACGAGCATCCGTTGGCTGGAATTGTGTGCTGAAAAATTTGCCACTGTCTATAATTGCTAGTGCTGATAGAGATGTTACACGTTATGAATATGGGAAGGATGGAGTTGCATAACTGTCGGAGGAGATTAAGGATGATTTGTTGTTGGAGCTTCAGGTTCGGAGTTAGAACCTTCGGAATGAGGAGGGTCGCAGAGTGGCGGAGAGAGGACCTCCGAGTAGTAAAGGCCTTGGAATGGCAGAATGCGGCTCCGGATCGAGAATATCTTCAGGATGGAAGGCAGCTACAGGAGGGCCAGATGAGGCGGTGGCTTCGGGATAGACTCTGAAAATTGTGGATGTCTTGGAAAAACTTCTCGGTAGTTTGAACACGTGTCATCATTCTAGTGCGGGTCGAATTTTGACCAGTACATCATCCTTTCTAGTTTGTGGCTTTTCTCGTGGAATATTGATGTAAAGTGTGGAGTTTATGCATAAACAGAATTGAGGTGTTTTTTTTTGCTCTGCCTCCTAGCTCAACTAGAAGGTCTAACTGAAACTATGCAATGTGTAGAGTTTTTTAACTCATTGGATAGTTCAGAGAAGATTTGGAGCTCAACAGCAAACGACAAGACTAACAACAGCATGGAGTTCACGTAGAGACATCGGGTCAATCGACCACCCAGTCGACTGATGTGCATGAGGTGCATAGTGGAGAAGAAAGGAGTATAAGTCGGTCGACCGCCCGGTCGACTAACGTGCACAACAGTGGAGACAGGCAACTGTCGGTCGACTGCCTGGTCGACCGACCAGCAGAGAGAATACAGGCACTTGGTTTAGCGATCGACCGCCTTGTCAACTGTCCAGAACGCAGATTTGGAGCTTGCACAACTAGTGACCGACCACCCGGTCGATCACGCATCGATTCTGCCTGTTTCCTATTTGAATTATGACTTCGTTTCTAATTTGATTCCAGAGTTTTTGGTTTTTTTTCTTTGTGGATTTTCTGACTATACATTGAGGGGTATTATCCCTATTGATTGTAACCTTGAGATTAATCTTGAAAAGGTGAATTGTATTGTGAGTTCTAGAATTGGTTTGTTTGTGTGATTTCTACAGCCTAGTCCATAGTTTTTCTAGTAGGATCTTTGGATCACCTTTGCAACTCTTATAACTCTATTAGTTGAATAAAATCATCTCCCTTCTGTCCCTAAGATGTAGGCAAGTTGTCGAACCTTTTTAAATTGGTTTTTCTCCCTTTCTTTTTTGTGTTTTGTGTTCGTGCTAATTGGTTTGTGATTGACTTAGCATTGGAACGATGTTCGCGATCGGTGTGTCATTTGAAATTCCTTCGGAGGGCGCAATAAGTGGTATTAGAGCTTCTCAGGTTCAGTTAGGGATCATGTGTCTATCCCAAGTACATCGCGGTCTGTTCGGTGGAGATCGTGTATTGATTTCAGAGCAACATTGGTCTATTCATGGGATCGAGTGTCGATCTTAGAACAACACTAGAATTGTTCGTTGGGATCAGATTGGGTGGAGTAAATCATTTTAGAAACTCATCTAGGGTTTCAGTTAGAGGTAATGTTTCAATCTTTATCTAATTTGGATCTATTTTTGTTGTTTTCCACATTGTAATTGGTGGTTTTCTGAAGGATATGATCGAGTTTAATCAGTCCACGGTGAAGATCGTGAACATCTACCGATCGAAGATCGACATGGTGATGCAAGGTGATGGATGCATTGAATGTGCAAAAATTTAAAAAATACACTGCTTTTGCAAGAGAACTAGCGAGGATATTAGAGAAAGATTGAACAAGATGAATCAGACAGTGTATGGTGTCATTAGGTCTTATTTGACACAAAACATCAAGTATCATGTGATGAATAAGACCGTCGCAAGAAAGACTTGGAATCCTTTAAAGTAAGTATCTGACGAAAAGCATCGAGAATCAGTTGCATATGAAAAGGAGGCCTTACCGCTTTCAGTTGAGAAAAGAATCTCCATTAGTAAGCACATGCATTTCTACACGAAGGTTCTTGGCCAACGTGGATGAGGTGATTAAGGATTAGGATAAGGTATTGATTCTATTGAGTTCTCTTCCGGATGAAAAGTATGAAACTTTTGTCCTAACCTTGATCAATGAAAAACTTCACTTAGTTACAATGATGGCTCAACTGCTCTTGTGAATTACAATGTGAGAAGGAAGGACAAGGAGTCTTCTTCTAGTAGCACATCAGCAGAGGCGTTGACTACAAGAGGAGGTGCTTCTAATCATATGAAGGGCAAAGGAGATTTTAAAGAGTCTAAAACTAGCGATCATGAAGATTTGAAGAAGAATCAATGTGCTTTCTACATAAAAGGACACTGAAAGATTGATTGTTCAAAGCTCAAGCCGAAGGAGTCAAAGTCAGAGGCCAATGTCACAATGGCGAATGATAATGACTCATCTATATTTTCATTTTCTATCATCTATGCTATTTGTTATTCAAAGAAATCTGAGTGAATTTTGGATACAGGTGCTACCTATCATGTTTGTTCCAAGCGGGAGTGGTTTGCTAGTTTCAAAAAACTAGATGGAGTTTGGTATCACTCGGAGATGGACACACATGCCACATTTAAGGGATAGGTACAGTTCGCATCAAGTTGTTTGATAGAATGATGCGAGAGTTGAAGGATGTGAGAAATATTTCTCGGTTGAAGAAGAACCTTATCTCAGTTGGACTTTTAGAGGCGCAGCGCCTAAGATGGACTCTTGGAGAAGGCGTTCTCAAGATATTTAGTAGCTCATTGGTGGTTCTGAAGGGCATTCGACACATCAACTTGCACTACTTGAAGGATAGTGCAGTTACTGAAAATTTGACAGCTTCAGAATATTTGGATAGCGATTCTATCAGGTTATAAAAGATGAGGTTCAGACATGTTGGTTTGGATTCTTTGCAAGATTTGACAAAGTAAGAAGTATTGGAAGGTGTGTTGTCCTGTAGCTTGAAATTTGGTGAACTTTGTGTTCTAGACTAGAAGACAAAAGTGTAATTTGGCACCACACTTCACCGCATCAGAGGTCTGCTTAATAATGTTCACATTGATGTTTGAGGTTCTACCATGACTGCATCACTTGGAGACCATTAGTACTTTGTCTCTTTTGTTGATGATTCATCTAGGTGGTATTGGGTATACCCTATGAGACAAAGGTTTGAAATCCTAAATTTATTCATGAAGTGGAAGAAGTTGATGGAGAAATAGACTGGCAGGAAGATTAAGATGCTCCAATTTGATCATGCTGGGAAGTGCAAGGATTGATTTTTGTGATTTGGCCAGAATAATGGTATTGGTATTCACTTCACAATTGGAAAATATTGGGTGGCTAAAGAGATGACCTTACTAGAGAAAGTTCGGTACTTGTTGTCTACTGTAGAATTAGATAAGTCATTTTGGGATGAGAACATAGAATATGCTAGCCATTTCATGAATAGATTGTCATCGACTGCGATATGAGGTAAAATTCCGTTGGATATTTGGTCGCGTGGAGCTGATCAAGACTATGGTTTGTTGCAGTAATTTGAATGTACAACCTACTTCAGTGTCAAATATGACAAGTTGAATCCAAGAGCAAAAAAATTTATGTTTTTGAGAGTCAAAAGAAACTTGAAAGGCTGCAACTTATTGCCTCTGAAAATAAGATCGTGTTGAGCAGATATGTTAGACTTCATTGTTGAATTCTACCGTCTCTCAGCAGGTGGAGAGGAAGAAGACCAATGATGTTCGCAGTTGGTAGAGGTTGATGCTACTTCACCATAGCTAGTTGGTTTAGTATCAGTTTAGATTTCACCAGATGTGACACCAGGTGGAAATCATGTAGCCGTTTTGGATGTTGAACAAGTTGAAGGCATTGAAGAAGATGTTAAATTGTTGGCTGCTAAAGGAACCAAGATGAATCCACGAAAGTGGGTGAAACATAAATCTCAAGTTGGTGAGCTGAATCAGCTCAAGTTGTAGATCGATGTTCTCTATAGCAATCGAGATAAAGAGGTTCATATGACTCAACCTGTTGGTTTGTTGTTGCAAAATCGGTTTCAGTTGGTTGAGCTCGGTGGAACTAATTTGAATGAAGTACGTCTGGCTTGATCCCTTGGACAGGGGGTACGTAGGCAGTCGTAATAACGCAACCAGTTGGATGAGTCGACATTGGTTGATTCATTGACTCAGCTCATATTTGAGAAATCTTCACTGAGGTGTAGAATTATGGGGGAGAAGATTTAAAACTTATATGATATAGTTTTTTAACTCATTACATAGTTCAAAGAATATTTGGAGCTCAGCGACGAAGGACATGGCTAACAACAGCATGGAATTCACGCAGAGGCATCGGGTCGGTTGACCACTCAGTTGATCGACGTGCACAAGGCGCACAGTGGAGAAGAAAGGAGTATGTGTCAATCGACCAATGTGCACAATAGTGGAGACAGGTAACTCTTGGTTGATCGCCCAGTCGATCATCTAGACCGTAGATTTGGGCGGTCGACCGCACATCAGTTCTGCTGGTTTTTTTTTTGTTTGAATTCTGACTTCGTTTCTGATCCGATTTCAGAGTTTTTGATTTTCTTTTCTTTGTGGATTCTCTGGATATATATTGAGGAGTATTGTCTCTGTTAATTTTAACTTTGAGAGTAATCTTGAGAGATGATATGTATTGTGAGTTCTAGGGTTAGTTTGTTTGTGAGATTTCTACAGCCTAGTGCGTAGTTTCTCTAGTTGGATCTTTGGATCATCTTTATAACTCCTATAACTCTGTTGGTTGAATACGATTTTCTCCCTTCTGCCTCGAGGACGTAGGCTAGTTGTCGAACCTCATTAAATTGGCTGTTCTCGCTTTCTCTTTTGTATTTTGTGTTCGTGTTAATTTGTTCGTGATTGACTCGGCGTTAGAACACCGATCTTGACAATTCATGTGTCGTTGGGAATTCCTCCGGAGAGTGCAGCATGCAATGCTAATGGTGGCAATTTTTCGGACAGCCTCTTTCCGCAAATATAGAATCAAGAAGCCTCTCAAGGCCAATGGGAGCTGAAGCCATGAAGAGTGAAGCAAATCTTGGGTGGTGCTTTTTTGCTAGTTATCACAGACCAAGAACAGGACTGAGTGTGTGCACAAGGACTTGTACTACCATGCTGTCAGCCTCATCAAAGTATTTATGGACAGTAGAATATCTCAGTATACTGAATCTTGTAAATCCCATTATGAGCCATTGCTCTTGTTCCTAGTATCGGATTATGAAGGAACAGTACAGTGTGGGTACATATACAGTTGGATCCTTGCTGGTTTTTAACTTCAAACTATTCTTCTTAAAAGAAAGTCTAAGAATTGTTGGTTCTGATTTCTCCCTTTTAACAGCAACAACAATAACAACTAAGCCATTTGTCCCAAGTATTTGCGATAGGCTACATGAACCAAAAGAGAATTACGCCGGGTCGGGCACATGGATCAGATTTCTCCACTCATTCCTATCAAGCAATATGTCTTCACTAAGACCTTTAGCCTCTATATCTTGTCGTATTACCTCCATCCAACATCTAGACTGCAGTTCATCTAGACTGCAGTTTATCATATATACAACAGTTTCTCAGTTTGGCATATGAATCTTTAGTGCTTCAACACACGCTTTCGCGCTCTACTAAAAGCTAGAATCAACGTGAATACAAGAAGAACCATATAAAGGTGGACAAATATTGGCTTTCGTTTGCTCTTTAACAAGAAGAAAAAGGGAGGAAAAAGGAAGATAAGAAAAGTTTACTTGCTCCTTTGGTTGTGTTAATTGATGCTTTCAAGTTTGCTGTCAAGACAGAACATAAAACAAGAATTGTAATTCATTAAATATATGCTAAATTATCTGAAATTATGATGAACTTTCACCAATATTATCAGAAATACTCCATACTATTTAAAAGATTATAAGAAAGATTATTTTCCTCATGATTTACTACCGTACAATGTAAAACTCACGGTCAAAAAAACACAAGAATAATCCTATTTACATTTTACTTAGAATTTGAGCAAGTTTATCAAAAACTTCATTAAAAAAATCTCCAAAATATATTCTTCACTGAATCGAAATCATTAGAAAACCATTAATTAAAAAAAAAGACTAGTAGTTATGATGCCAACTATAAAATAATTTGTTATTCAATGAACTTTTTTTATCTAAGTATCCACAATTTTTTTCCTTTATAAGACATTAGTCAATGAGATATTGCAACGCGCTATAATTCCTTCACATTTAATTTCCAAGAGCTTTGATATCTATAAAAATGATTCCAATCTCATTTCATTCTTTCTCTGATACAATCCTTATCGTATTCTTTTAAATTCGGGTTTTAGTCTCCTTCTACCATCTCATTATAACTACTGAAGTACCATAAATATACACAGAAGAACTTTCTTCAACATTTAGCCTTAATAGAAGAAGAGATAATAGATTAGAGGAGATGTCGAAGATAAAAGAAATTCAATTACTCATTCTAAAAGCCAGGTGGTCACACAATACTAGTGATCAAACTTAGGAGCAAGCGTCTGTACAAGGTAAACCAATGCATGCATGATGAGGAAAATTCTACAAATTACTTTAAAATCAGTTCTAACATATGGAGTCTACACTAGATGTATAAGGTTACTGCTAGTTAAACATGTCATCAAATCATGAAATCAAAACAGCGACTGAGGGTTCAGACAATACAACAACATGAGCTTTAAGATTCCAGACAGAAACATATGAGCACAAAATTACAGACGTAGTAGGTTTAAAGCATCCAAAAACAACTGTTCCACCTAAACCATAAATCACAAAAAATAGAAATAAATTCTTCTCCGAACAAAAAGGCAGATGATATGTTTTTGTATTCAACGCGAGATACAACCCTAATTGTTCTCGGGAGAAAGATGAAACAGTGATTGCCAACAAACAGATATTAAAGCAGAAAATAAATCAAACAAGTAATCAAGTATCCTGACAAAGTTAGGAATATATAAGTTACAAAAAGGAGAAAATATCCCAAAATATGTCAATTTGCTCTCATAGGACAGGGACAAAGGCTCATGAGGTGTGCATACAAAACTTCAGTGGTCAATTTCTGACCTACATCAAAATCAAGACATGTGTCCCCACCGTTAGAACCTCCCGAGGACATAATAATAAAAACCATCCGAGCATCTCCTCGCAGAGCATTATTTGGTTATTCCCGAAACCGTTCCTCCTCCTGAAGAATCGATTATCCTGAGAATAGTCTTACTTCTGAGAACATCGTCTACCGAGACTTGTTCTTCCGTCCTAAGTAGGGAGGCCACTGCAACCAACTCTATCGATTTTTGTCTATATTTATGGAGTTCGTTATGCCGCTAAATCATCCCATGTTTCACATATTATAATGACTCCTACTCTAGCGCGACTGTTATAGAAAACGACAGTAATCGTTCCCGCAATCAATGACAGATCTCAGCTGTTACGAGAGAATCACAACGTGCAAATCATGCGGTTATTGAAACCCGCATGACTCACACTACCAATGAAAACTCTCCGGGTA
Source organism: Agave tequilana (assembly GCA_038442645.1). Taxonomy (NCBI): domain Eukaryota; kingdom Viridiplantae; phylum Streptophyta; class Magnoliopsida; order Asparagales; family Asparagaceae; genus Agave; species Agave tequilana. The sequence continues at coordinate 108,840 of JAVJIF010033531.1, read as the reverse complement.
TATATACGCTGGAAGATGACAAGAAAAAAGACAGGTGACAACCAAGAGAAAAGAGAAGAAAAGAAAGAAATTCACAATCAGGCTTCCCATTGAGCACAGAAATAGTCTTCTCCAATTCAAATTTCACTATATCTTATGGCAATTTCAGAGTTTTAGCTCTGTTAAGTTCACCGTAATCCTTTGCAGAGTGAATTATCTCTCCCCTCCCCATGATTTTCTCAAATTGGGTTTTCACGTAAAAACCTATATTTTTGCGTTGTCATTGAGTTATCTTTTTGCTCACTCTTAGTTTCAGGTTACAAATTGAAGTGTAGATAAATTCTCCCCAGGAATTTTCCCTTACATTTTTAGTGCTTTCATTAAGAGCTGAGTCCCTATGCACAAGATCTCTCCCCGATTAAATTTCTCAAACAGCCTCTTTCAGATTGGCAATGACCCCACACAAGCGAGTTACTGATGACACAACCTCCAAAGGAAAGTCTAAAGCAACTACCAGGGGCACGACCTCTAAACCAATCAACAATCAGCCACTCAAGGAGGGCACTACCTCCTTCTTGTCACGGGAACGGAAATTTTCCCATACATTTTTGGTGCTTCCATTGAGAGCTGAGTCCCTACGCTCAAGATCTCTCCCCGATTCAACCTTCCTCAAACAGCCTCTTCTAGATCGGCGATGGCCACACGCAAGCGAGCTACCGGCAGCACAATCTTGAAAGGCAAGGCTAAAGCAACTACCGAGGGCATGACCTCCAAACCGATCAGTAATCAGCCACTCGCGGAGGGCACTGCCTCCATCTCGTCACTGAAACCGACCACTAGCTCCTAACCTTCTCAACAATAAGAAGTTCAGCTGTTTCAGATGCTTCGAGAGATGAAAGAGCGGATAAAGGAACAACAACTGCAGTCTGATCGCGAGCGGACACAAATGTCGCTCGATCGTGACAACATCCTTCGCAAACAAGAAGAACTAAAGCAGCTCAATCAACAACTCCAATCTCAAGTCGTCGCTCTCTAGAACAACTCCGCGCGAACAGAAGGTGACACCAAGGACAGGGGGTCCCCTAATCTCCATGCCCTCGATGAACTAATCCAGAAGTGGATCGTGAAGGCTAAGTTGCCTCAGCACTTGATCCCTACCACCCACCTCCATGACTCCCCGCTTTTCAAGGATATCTAAGAATGTGAACTTCTGGGGAAATTCTTGACTCTCACTTTTGACAGCTACACCAGAGCGAGTGATCCAATTCAACACATTTGACTTTTTTAAGATAAGGTGATGCTCTTAACCCGTAACAATCTGATAATGTGTCTTATCTTCCTTTTTAGTCTAAAAGGCGTGGCATCGGAGTGGTTCTACTCCCTATCATCCTGCTCTTTTCACAACTTTACAGAGGTCACCGAGGCCTTCCTCACACAATATGCTACTCGCCATAAAGTCAAGAGGAGTAGCCACCATCTCCTCTCCTTCAAAATGAGGCCAGAAGATATCCTCAAATCCTATATCAATTTCTTCCGGGGCCAGCTCACCAAGATCTCCAATTGCGGTGCAGAGTTATCTGTGCTTGCATTTATCAGTGGGCTGCAGGTCACTCACCCTTTGTATAAACACCTCCTAAAGCACAATGTCGCTAAGATGAGCGATGCTCTCTCCTGAGCGTAATCCTACATCCAGTTAGAGGAAGCGATGAAAGCATCCTCCAACAACCTCGCAAAGCCTAGTGATGATGAAACAAAATCAAAGTCTGCTCGTGAAGCTCCCGATCACGCTCCAGATCGACATCGGGGGCAGCCTCCTTACAAGAAGCAGGCGTTCTTTATACACCCATTAAGTCCAATCCAGAGCTACAAAGCGATTCACTCCATTAAAACTTCTGAACAATGAAGTATTCAACACCTAAAGATCAACCATGAGTCAGACACCCGAAGCCAATCCAACCCAATCCTTTACTACCCGGGTCAAAGGAGTACTGCTTTTACCATGACTGCAGGGGGCACCAAACCATCTACTGCTGGGCCCTCCGAGATACTTTGAGGAACTCATCCTTTTGAGGCGATTTCTCGGCAACTAAACATACAGCCTTCCTTGGAGCGGAACGCGATCACCTAGTACAAAATGATCGACTGGCTTCCTGACTTCCATGCAAACAGAGTATATTCTTTCAAATCTTCCTTTTACATTATGCATTCATGAGAATAAAATAACTACTCAGTGCTTTACATTTTATAGAGCACCTTTCCAGTCATGCACCCTCATGATAGAATTTCTCCCACTCGGAGTTGCCAATAAAAACCCCGTGGATGGAATGTGCCCCACATGGAGGCGGTTCCGATATGCATCCAGTCATGCGCTCCGATGATAGGATTTCTCCCACTCTGAGGGGTTCAATAAAACCCCTCGGGGATGGGGTGTTCCCTACATTGAGGCAGTTCTGACATCTGTACCCCCCGATGATGGGATTTCCCCTATTCGGAGGCTGACACACGATTCTCCGCTGCCGAGATGTGCCCCCAATCGGAGGATCGCGTCTGTACACTCTTAAACGGGATGTGCCCCCGCGTGAAAATGTTAATACAGACATTGATGTCCATCATCCATACGTCCCAATAATGGGATTTCTCCCACATGAAAGCGAATTTGTGATTTTTTGATGCTAGGATGCGCCCCCACTCAGAGGATCGAGTTTGTACACTCCTAAACGAGATGTGCCCCTACGTGAAAGTGTTAACGTAGACATGCCTGCAGGTTTTTCTCAGTCATCCTATGTGAGAAGTCTGTTGTGGGATTTCCCCTACTGGAAGTCCCGTTCTGTTGCAGGAATTTTCCCTCTCAAAACATCCAATCTTCCGATGATGGGATGCACCCCCACTCGAAGGATCCCGTATGTACACTCCTAGACAGGATATGCCCCGTGTGAAAGTGTTAACGCAGACATGCCTACGGATCTTTCTCGGTAGTCCTACGAGAGCTGAAAAATTCCATTGTGAGATTTTTCCCAATCGGAGTCTCCCACTCTGTTGTAGGGATGTGCCCCTCTCAGAGCCTCCGTCTGTTCCGTTGATGGGATGTGCCCCCACTCAGACAGGCAAGCCTACGTGCTCCCCACATCTGAACCTACGGGCGGATAAACCCCTAACAGTTTTCCTCTATCGAGTTCCTTTCATATTCCGATGTTGGGATGTACCCCCACTTGGGAGACAGCTCCATTGACGGGATATCCCTCTCACGAGAGGATAACTCTACTGTTGGGCTTGCTCCCACGTTAGAGGTACCAGACCGTCTGCTGGGTAGGGATCCCTACTCAGGACATACGCATCCAATCTATTGAAGGGATTTCCCCCACATCAAACCAATTTTGCAAGTACCACCGTACTATGGAGATACGCGAGGTCGGGTACATCTATGAGGGTTTTCTTATTTGGATTTTTCCCTCAATGTATCGATCTCGTGTAGTCATCCGTCCAATATTCCCCTCGAGAACACGACAAGGATGATCTCCTGACAATGAGGATCTCAGGTATGATTTAAAGTTTGAGTATGTCTGATCTGTCTGGGGGTGGCTCGGGTTGTGTTGGCTTGGGTAATGGTTATGTGAGACATAAGGTATATTTATGAGAGTTTTCTTATTTGGATTATCCCCTCGACATACTGATCTCATGAATTCGTAACCAAGCTCATACAACTTGTTCTTCCCACACTTGCATCGAACACTTATTTTACTTATTTCAATTCATGATTGTATGTGCGACCTAACTATTCTCTACATCCTTTCTGCCCAAGAATGGAATTCCCCCACTCGGGAGCAGAACCCCGATCCTCTGCTAATGGGATATGCCTCCACTTAGAGAATCATGTCTGTACACTCCTAGGCACCGCGTGAAAGTGTTAACGCACATTGGCTTATGGTTTTTTTTCTCAATCTTCCTGCGGGAACCGAGATCCTCCGTGGCAGGATCTCCTTCACTCAGAGATCAGACTCTATTGCAGGATTTCCCCCACTAGAGGTCCAGTTTCGTAGCTACTTGATATGATGCGCCCCACTCAGAAGAAAACACAAATCCAACTCCATGTAGGGATTTCTCCTCTCAGAGGCTCAATTCATAGCTGAGATTTTCCCCACTTGGAGACGATACTTACAGGTACGCTGTGGGACAAACAACCACTCGAGAATTACACGCCAAAATCAATCCTCGACATCTCGGAGTCAAAACATTCTCTCCGAGTAGATATCCAATTTCAAACAAACAAAAACAAACGCGAGTTAGGCAAGATCTAGATAAACACTTTCATTCTAAAATATTTTCATTATGAAATTTTTCGATTACATCCATTCAAATATATAATCGGTTACATTTAACAAGAGTGACACGAGGTCTATTACATATTTGTGTTTACTTTTTTGAAAAGAAATACAGATAATCCAATCTCGGTTCAGACTCACCAAGATCTTAATGCTGAAGCAAACAAAGATCTGCCAGTTGGGGATGCTTCGCACAGAAGCAATCCTATTGTTCACGCCTCCTTCCGCAAATCCCTAGGCAGCCTAGGGAGTTTCATTCACAGAAGTCAGGAGATTTCCTAGATGAGGGACCATCTCCTCCCTTCTAACCAGAGCAGTCTCCAAGGCAGCCAGACGATCCCGTCTAGAATATGCAAGAACGTGATGATGTCTCATCACGAACCCTCCATCTCGAATAAGTGTCCAGAGGCCTCTGAAGCATGAACACCTCATCATCGTAGGTCATCCATCTGTGCTTCCTTCACATGTCCTGCCTTAATAAAAGAGTCTCCTAGAGCGAAAATCACGGGATTCAGCATGAAACAATGACTACAAGGCATGTGCAACGACGATGGAATCAGGATCCACCACCGCTGCTGCTCGAGCAAGACCTCACTCCAGCCATACCCCCACCAAAAGAAGACATGTTCGAGCAAATTAAGTTAGAGCTTGAGCACAATCTATCCCCCTTGGCGGCAGGACCTTGTCACATAAATCGAAGTTATGAGATAAGGTTATCACGAAGACCGAAGTAATGAGAAAAAGGCCGATGCAAAGTGTTCACTGTCTCTATCATCTACATCCTCTCCCTCTCTTTCCTCCATCGGGCAAAGAAGAAGAACGATGCTACAATCTACTAGCGTAAGAAAATAGAAGGCAAAAAAGTTCTTGAGAAGATAGACCTCCCACTTTTCGGATCTTCCCAATTTATAGATGCGAAAGCTGCACCGCTTTGAATTCAAAATTTCAATCACATCTGAAGATTTAGTGTATATCCCGGTGTTTTCGGCATATCAGGTTAATCAGATAAGATCCGATCCTGCACATGATATCATCTATCATGAAGTCAAGATTTTGGTTATTAATTAGCCAGTTGTTTTCACAGTTTTCAAAGAGAGCTCAGAATGCAAAGAGACATTTGACCAGACCCTTCAGATTACAAGCGACGCCTCAACTTCCTGAGCTAGGGCCTAGCCAGTTCGCTCTGCTCTTTCTCCTTGAAGACTAGAGAAAGAGGAAGCGGAGGAGAAATCTGTAGTGGTCAATTTCTGACCTACACCAGGATCAAGACACGTGTCCAACCGCCGTCAAAACCCAAGGACACTAACAATAAAAATCATCCGAGCATCTCCTCCAAGCATCTTCTCATAGTGCATTATTCGATTATTCCCGAGACTGTTCCTCCTCCGAGGAATCGATTGTCCCGAGGATACTCTTCCTTCTGAGAACATCGTCGAGCGAGATCAATTCTTCCATCTTGAGCAGGGTAGCCACTACAACCAACTCTATCAATTTTCCCTTATATTTATGAAGTTCGTTATGCCATCAGATCATCTCATATTTCACACGTTACAAACGACCCTACTCCAGCGTGGACTATTACAGAAAGTGTTAGTAATCGCTCTCGCAATCAAGGGCAGGATCCCAGTCGCTACGAGAGAATCGCAACGTGCAGATTATGCGGTTATTAAAACCTGCATGATCCACACTACCAATGAAAACTCTCCGAGTATATATACGTTGATAAATGGACAAGAAAAAAGGACAGACGACAACCAAGAGAAAAGAGAAGAAAAGAAAAAAAATACACAAACTTCCTATTGGGTGCAGAAAATAGCCTTCCCCAAGTTAAGTTTCACGGTATCTTATAGTAATTTTAGAGTTCTGCTCTGTTATGTTTACTGCAATCCTTTGTAAATAGTAAATTCTCTCTTCCTCTCTGTGATTTTTCTCAAATTGGACTTCCACGTAAAAACATGTGTCTTTGCGTTGTCTTTTTGCTCACTCTTAGATTCAAGTTACAAAAATTGAAGTGTACATAAATTTCCCTGAGAATTTCCCCGCACAAAATCACAGAGAAAAAAAATTGTTCACATTCTATAGGGCTCAAGGGGATAGTTTTAGAGTTTGGTATGCTGTCAATTCAGGTGAGCCCCATGCTGCTCCGCCCTCTCTCAAGGTTGAATATCCTACTTTTTATTGCACACACTGTCACATACTGTGAGCCAATAATCAAGGCACGATCCAGCTACGCCCAGTCAAGTTTGTTAGAGTTTGTTAGCATAATTGTAGGATTTGATGGCATCATTTTAGTTAAGTTTGTTGAGGTTGTGATTTGATGGCATCATTTTAATTGTAGGATTTGATGCATCATTTTAGTTAAGTTTGTTGAGGTTGTGATTTGATGGCATCATTTTAGTTAAGGTTGTGATTTGATGGCATCATTTTACCTAAGTTAGTTGAGGTTGTGAAGGCTATTTAAAGGCCAAGTAGCTGTATTTGTTTCACAGTGAATTGGAAAATAAAAAAAACCTGAAGTTTCTTTTCCCCTCAAAAATTAGTTTACCTCTCGTTCCCATTTTGTTGCTACCGATCCTTTGCAGGTCTCGGAGCTGCTCGAAACCAACATCTGGTATCAGAGCTGCAGGTTAATGCCCAAATACCTTCGTCTCACACCATGGCGATGATTTCAGGGTCCTCATCCTCGACAGCACCAGCAACAAAGGAGGGCGGAATCACTCTTCATTACCCAATGCTAACACGACAAACTACTCCACCTGGGCCATTAAAATGGAAGTTTTCATGGAGGCTCAGGGAGTTTGGGAGGCAGTCGAACCTGCGGCAGGCGTGGCCGTGGACAAGAAGAAGGATAAACTAGCATTGGCATGCATCTTCCAAGTAGTTCCAGAGGAGATCTTGTTACAGTTGGCGAAGTACAAGACATCCAGAGAGGCGTGGGAAAGCTTGAAGACAATGTACCAAGGGGTTGATCGCGTTAAGAAGGCGCGAATTCAGACCCTGAAGAGCGAGTTCGAGACCCTACGAATGAGGGATTCTGAGTCCGTCGATGAGTTTGTAGGAAACTCACAACCCTGGCAAGCAAGATTCGAGGGCTTGGAGAGAAGATGGACGACGACGTGATCGTCAAGAAGGTACTTGTATCTGTGCCTAACAAATTTTTGCAGGTAGTAGCCGCGATTGAACAATTCGCGGATGTTGAAACAATGCCAGTGGAGGAGATCATTGGCCGCCTCAAAGCTTACGAGGAGCGCATACGTGGGAGAGATGAAAGCAGCAGAAGCCAACTTCTCCTGACTCACGCTGAGTGGCAAGCAAAGAAGAAGAAGAATAGACAGCCTGAACCTTCGTCGAACGCCAAGCAAAACAACTCGACCAATCGAGGGCGTGGCAACCCTCTCGGTCGAGGTCGTGGGCACGGAAGAGGAGGTCGAGATGGCCAGAGAGCAGCCCCTCAAGAAGGTGATGGAGGTCGTGATTCACCAACCATAACAAGTCAAAGTTCAGATGTCATTACTGCAACAAAGTTGGGCACTTTGCGTCGGAGTGTTACAGCCGACGCAGAGACGAGGAAGCCAACTTGGCTCGAGCACAAGATGAAGAGGCCGCGTTGCTTCTGGGTGAAACTCAGGAGGAGTCTCCATGGTGATCATGCTTAACAAAGAAAAGATCGTACCCAATCTACGTGCTGCAGATGAAGCACAAGTCAACTCAGACATGTGGTATCTCGACAATGGCGCGAGTAATCACATGACGGGCCATCAAAACAAATTCAAGGAACTTGATCGGAGCGTCACAGGGCGTGTCAGGTTTGGTGACGGCTCGACAGTGCAGATCGAGGGGAAAGGCTCGATCCTATTCCAATACAAGAATGGGGAGCAACGACTACTTTCCGAGGTATACTTCATCCCTAAACTAAGAAGTAACATTCTAAGCCTTGGCCAATTGACAGAGGATAGGAGCAAGGTGGAGCTGTTCGACGACCATTTGAAGGTGTTCGACAAAAGGGGTGTGTTGCTGATGAAGGTCAGGAGATCTGCAAACCGCCTATACAAGATAGTGCTTCAATCTTGCAAGCCTATTTGCCTGTTGTCCAAGCTTGTAGATCCAGCCTGGCTGTGGCATGCAAGGCTGGGACACATCGACTTCTTTGCGCTTAAACTGATGGCAGATAAGAAGATGGCCATTGGACTTCCGAAAGTCGAACACCCAAACCAATTGTGTGAAGGCTGCCTCGTCGCCAAGCAAGCCCGACTCCCTTTCCCTCAGCAGACGAACTACAGGGCTGAGAGACGTCTGCAACTCATCCATGCTGACTTGTGTGGGCCTATTACGCCCGCAACTGCAGCAGGTAACAGATACTTTCTCCTACTCGTGGATGATTTCAGTAGGATGATGTGGGTGTTCATGTTAAAAGATAAGAGTGAAGCTTTCAATTCTTTTAAGAAGTTCAAATCACTTGTGGAGAATGAGTGTGATAGTAAGGTGAAGACACTTAAAACTGATCGCGGAGGAGAGTTCTTGTCCAGAGACTTCACTAATTATTGTGAAGCTGAAGGAATTCAACGACAATTTACTGCCCGTACACGCCACAACAGAATGGGGTGGTAGAGCGTCGGAATAGGACCGTGATGGACACGACGAGAAGCTTGATGAAGAGCAAGCAGGTGCCTGCAATATTATGGGGTGAAGCAGTCAGACATGCTGTTTATTTGCTCAATAGATTGCCCACGAAGTCTCTCCACGAGATGACACCCTTTGAAGCTTGGCACGGTAAGAAACCAAACGTTAATCACTTGAAGTTGTTTGGTTGTATTGCACACATGAAAGCTGCAGGTCCCTATCACAAGAAGTTAGACGATCGCAGCACCCCTCTAGTCTATCTTGGTGTGGAAGAAGGTAGCAAGGCTCATCGTCTCTTGATCCTCAATGTGACAAAGTCCATATCAGTCGGGACGTCGTGTTCGACGAAGCAGGAAGTTGGGATTGGAACACGCCCGACGGAGCTAATCCAATGAGCTGGGTTGAGTTCTCCATTCAAGTTCCAGTTGAGGAAAATGCAACCCAGCCACCACAAAGATCAGAGGAGCATCCAGCTGAGAGCGTAGGAGACGCGCTCTCACATTGACGCACGGGACATCACCAGCGTCAAGACAACTTGCTACACCAGAAGTTGAAGGCTCAACTTCAAGCAACACGCCCGCACCAACACCACAATCAAATCAGCCAAGAAGACCAAATCTCTAGCTGACATCTATGCAGAGACTACAGTAATGTCACCTTACCTAGACATGTTGTACTTGTCGGCTGAAGAACCGGCAAGCTATCAAGACGCAGCTCTAGAACGGAATGGCGTCAGCAATGCAAGCTGAATTCGAAGCCATCGAGAAGAACCAAACCTGGGAGCTCACTGAGTTACCACCAGGTGTTTTCCATTATGTTTGCAAAGGGGGAAAACTTACAAAAAGGGTTGAGGAGCTAAATTACAAGTATTCTTAAAAGATTACAAGTAGATCTCCTCAGAGATTCTGGAGAAGTGTGCCGTGATTGTTACACATATTTGCATATTATATCGCCTTCATATCATGCATTTTATATATAAATATGTGATTTTTACCCCTTTTCTCTCTAATTTTGCAGGACCACCACTTAAAGAGAAAAAGCCTTTGAATCACTTTAATTAGTGATAATTAAAGGGTTAAATCAAAAGAATCCAAGATTTGAATTCAAAATCAGTTGAGATCTGCGCGCCTAACAAAGATTCCAGAAGACCACGTGGCTAACCAACTTGTAACAACCCTGTAACAGAAAGTTGTTAGCTAACAGACTCTCAACGGCCGCGCCTTGCCGCTTGGGCGCGGCAATATCTGGGCCGTTGAGCCCCGGATTTTGTGGCAACGGCCAAGGATCTAGAGGCTTCTCATGGATTGCTATAAATAGGTGGCCAGGGTTCGTGCGCGAAGGCAGTGAAGAGAGAGAGAAAATTTTGGATTGGTTGTAATTTTTGTTTTAGGATTTGAGTTCTCTTCTCCTTCCTCCTTGATCTCTAGCTAAATTGAGAGAGAGTTCTTCACTTTGAGAGTTTGTAATCAAGACTTGTGACAACCTTGAAGCAAAGATTCAATGGAGCTCTCATCTTCTTTTTACTAGAATGAGTATGCTTTCTCTTCTTATGCTTTTATTCTTGCATTCAATTTCTAGTTCTAGTTTAATTCTAGTTGAGTTGTTTAGATCTTTGATTTCCATGGAGTATTATAGCTTTCTTGTTAGTGTAATGGAAGGCTAATTTCTTGAATGCATGGCTAGCTAAAGCTCACCTAGCTACTACTAGCTCTAGTTGATTGTATACTTCAATTCTTGCATTGTTTCATGTTTCTTGTAAATTCTAATGGAGTATGTTGTATCCTTTGGTGATTGCTTGTAAGATCTCTAGATGAATGGAGTATCTCTTATAAAGAGCATTTGATTGGATCAAAAGGATGGATTACCATTGGTTGTGTCACTTGAGTAGCAAGATCAACTCAAGCACTTCAAGCTAACTTTGTAGTTAAGCTTTGAAGTCCAAAAGAGTTTGATTCTTCTAACCTTTGCACTAAATGAGTACCAATCCTATATTTCCTCATTGTACACCTAGTAAGAGAACTTAGTATTCAAGAAGAGGCTTCTAGCTAACTAACCAAAAGGAACACTAAGTCTTCAAGAAAGAATACCACACACTTGAACAAGCAAGCCATTCTCAATTGTCTATGATTCTTGATGAGACAATATTGCAATCAACAATAGAGGTAGTATGTTAGCAAGGAGGTTGAGTAATGCTAGCCATGCATCTTTCTAATCAAGAGAATCAACACATTTCATTTTAGCATTCTTTTCTTTTCTTTACTTCAACACACTTCATTCACTTCATTTCACTTCTTATTCACAATGCACCACCACCAATCCACAACTTCTTGTATATTGTTTTCTCTTGTGTGATTAACAAAGAAGAGTATTGTTTCTTGTCTCACTAGTATCGTGAAAGCTTCTACGCTTGCTCTCCTCGTGGTACGACTCGATATAGCTACTCACTATAACGAAAGATTGAAACAAGGTATAATAATCAAATATTCGAAGTAAACAAGATCAAAGGTGAATTCTAAACTCTAAACCATCTCTTAAATACCTGATTCTTGTACAATTAACATCATATACCTTGTGAATTTCAATCAATTTTTTTTGGCGCCGTTGCCGGGGAGAGCAACGGTATTTTTACAAGTGAGAAACTAAACAATATATCTTCTCTGTTGCAGGTACAGGTTGAAGATTCAGAAAACTTTGCACAGCAGAATCATATAAGCGGACCTGGGCCTCTGCTCTCGAAAGCAGAGACCAGGATCCCTCTGACTTGCCGCGTTCTACCGCACGGGCGCGGCAAGAAAGAGTTGACTACTAACCAGTTTTCTGCAGGGCTTGCTTCTCTGCAAAATACAGCTGCTGATATACCTTAAATCTTGTTTTCTTCACCTGATATTGCTAATCAACAGTAAAAGATTTTGTGTTAATTGATAAAAATTGTTAGACATCTTGCATTATAGGCACGTGTCTTTCAATTACTTTACATTTACTGTTGAAGAGCGCGTGGGACAAGGTACGTAAAGCATAGCATATAGACTAGGACTCACTCATTGTTTGATTTAATTCCGCTTTGAGTGAACCTTGTTTGTTGATATCGTACACTTGCACTAATTGACTCTAAGGGCAAATCCCATAACAAAGATAAGGTGGGGATTTTATCACCCCTTCCTTAGCCCACAAACCATTTTCCCCACGTACTCACTATCCTAAGCTTCTAATTAAAAAATTGCTAGACGTTGGCCCTAGGGACACTCGGACTCACTTAGGAGATTTTCCTAAGGGGGAAAAGTGTTGGAAATTGACTTCCGTAAAATCGGTGTCTAGGAAAGGGGTTGAGGGCCGAAAACCCGAAGGGCGGTGGTTACTTAATTAAGGAACGTCTCCGGACGGAAAACCTCCCACCAACCTTACCCTTCCCTGGCCGATTTGCTTATAGTCAGTGTCTGCACCAAACCTCCTGTGGACGATCTACAGTTAGGAGTCGTCTAGGGCAGAAAACCTAGAAGCTAGGATTGATTGTTTTTCTTTTTTCTTGATTGTTATTTTTCATTTTCCGACTGTTTGAAAGGTGCACGTTGGTTGTGTATTTGCATGCGTGAGTGGTATCGAGAACCAATTTCTTCTAGGCTTGTGAGAACTTCTACACTGCCTCACACAACACCACTCAACACAACCATGACGAATAACGTGTCGCTGCAGGACAAGTTCTATCCGATCCGCACATCCATTCCATCCTGCATTCTCCTCCCAAACACGAATGACAATAATTTTGAGTTGAAACCACAGTTTATAAACACTCTACCACGATTTCACGGATTAGAATCTGAGGATGCTTACATCTTCATACGAGAGTTTGAAGAAGTATGCCTCATGATGAGGATTTCCCAGTTAAGTGAGGATGCTGTGAGACTTAGATTTGTCCCATTTGCACTAAAGGATATTGCGAAGAAGTGGTTGTACAGTCTTCCTGCCAGTTCAATTTCTTCATGGGATGAGTTCGTTAAGGTTTTCCTTAAAAAATTCTACCCCATCCATAAGACAGCCCTCATGCGCAAAAATATTATGCAATTCAAACAAGAGCCCAATGAGCCATTCTGGAAGTATTTTGAGCGCTTTAAGGACTTAGTAGCCCTGTGTCCCCATCATGGTATAGAGAAGTGGCGTCAATGCTAGATTATCTATGATGGGCTGGACTATCAGACTAAGACTCTCCTTGAAACCATGTGTCAAGGAGAATTTCTTAAAAAGGATGAAGACCAGGGCTGGGACCTTTTTGAGGCTTTAGCGGAGAAAACTATCCAGTGGGAATCCTGCTCTGAGAAACCCACACCTACAACTTCCAGATCTGGTTTACATTCTATAGGATCCTCAATAGCTGCTGAAGCTAAGATCACTCAGTTGATGAAGAGGATTGAATTGCTGGAATCAAGGAAAATTCTGTCGTTAGTCAAGTCAACCCATCTTCAGTAGTTAGCCCACCACATATGGCTAACTCTGCACCTATAATTCACCCGGGTTGTACTTTTTGCCATGATCTGAATCATGTGTTGGAAGAGTGTCCTGTGTATTACTCTCAAAATTTCCAGGAGAGTACGAATGCAGCGTATTCCAGACCTTCATACAATCCTTATTCTAAGACCTACAATCCAGGGTGGCGCAACCATCCTAATTTCTCTTGGAGTCAGTCTGGTCCCGAGCAGTCAAGACAATCATTCCCACATCAACAATATCCTGCTCAGGCACATCCACCCACTTACCATCAGAATCCACCAAATTTCAATTCATATCAGAGTCCACCCAGATTCCAATCATTCCATAATTCTGTGCCATATCAAGCTAATTTTTCACCCCAGTATCAACAACAACAACAGCATCCACCACCCAATCCTTCAGATAAGAAAATTTCCGAATTGGAGAAAATGATTGAAACCTTGTCCAAAACACAAGCTGCAATGATGAACAATCAGCAGCAGGATATGAATAAACTGCAAATTCAAATAGGACAGTTGGCTAATTCCTTGACTGAAAGGCAAAAAGGAATGCTGCCTAGCCAACCTGTGCCTAATCCCAGAGCCCATTTTCCTCTACATGAAGTTGAAGACCTAGGCCCGAGCCAAAGCCAATGTCAAGCCATTCACATCCTTAGGTCTGGAAAACATGTAGACAACAAGGTCTCAAATCAGTCTCCAAAATTTGTTCCAAAATCTGTGTCGAATCCATCAACTTCTGTTCCAGTTCAACCTTTGCAAAATATTCCTTCATCAAGTTCACAACCCTCCACGTCTCAATCAAAAGGAAAAGAGAAAGTTGATGAGCAGACTTATAAGCCTATTGCCCCATTCCCGAATAGGCTTACGAATCATAAGAATAATGCTCATATGGAGAAGATCAGAGAGATATTTAACCAAGTACAAATCAATGTCCCTCTCTTGGATGCTATTCAGCAAGTACCATCATATGCAAAGTTTCTGAAAGAGATGTGTACTAAGAAAAGAAAGGCAAATGTCCCGAAAAAAGTCTTTTTGGCTTCAAACCTGAGTGAATTGCTTAATGGTCCAATCCCTGTGAAGTACAAGGATCCAGGGAGCCCTACCATCTCTTGTATCATAGGGCAGACCACAGTGAATAGGGCTTTGCTAGATTTGGGCGCTAGCATCAATCTTCTCCCCTTTTCTGTGTACCAACAGCTTGGGTTAGGCAATCTTCGTCCAACCCAAATGACTATTCAACTGGCTGATCGTTCTGTTAAGATTCCCAAAGGGGAAATTACGGATGTCTTAATACGGGTGGGGGAATTCATTTACCCCGTTGATTTTGTTGTTTTGGAAACACAACCCGTACATAATCACAGAGCGCAAACTCCTGTCATTTTAGGACGTCCATTCTTAGCCACAGCGAATGCGATCATTAACTGCCGAAATGGATCGATGCGGCTGACGTTCGGAGATATGACGAAGGAGGTGAATGTCTTTCATCTGGGGAAGCAGCCAAGGGATGTGGAGAATGACTCTTTTGATGTCAACTTGATAGAAGGATTGACCAGCGAACATGTGGAGGAGATGGAGTATGAATCTGAAGAGGAATTCGAGTTAGACGCTGATGACCTAACTCTTGATCAGATAGTTGGAACGAATGCTGAAAAGAGTACTAATTCCACTTCTATTCTTCCCTTGCACCATGAGCAACATGTTATAGATCCTGTCCCTTCTGCCGAGCTTAAGGTTCTTCCTGGTCATCTCAAGTACAAGTACTTGGATGATAAAGAATCCTTTCCGGTCATCATTGCATCCAATCTTACGAAACAATAAGAAGAGGACCTATTGACTGTGCTAAGGGAGAATAGAGAAGCCATAGGTTGGACCATGGCTGATATTAAGGGAATTAGTCCTACGATTGTCCAACACAGGATTCACTTAACGGAAGATGCTAAGCCAAAAAGAGACCCACAGCGTCGACTAAACCCGATTATGCAAGAAGCTGTTAAATCTGAGATAATGAAACTATTAGACAATGGGATTATCTATCCTATATCTGATAGTCAATGGGTTAGTCCTGTTCACGCTGTGCCGAAGAAAGCTGGCTTTACTGTTATGGAGAATGAGAACAAAGAATTGATACAAACACGTCTTCCAACGAAGATTCGAGTTTGTATTGATTATAGGAAATTGAATAGTGCCACACGTAAAGACCACTTCCCACTTCCGTTTATCGATCAGATGCTGGAGAGATTGGCGGGGCATGAGTATTATTGTTTCCTGGATGGATATTCAGGATATAATCAGATTCCAATTGCGCCCGAAGACCAAGAAAAAACGACCTTCACCTGTCCGTTTGGAACTTTTGCATACCGTCGGATGCCCTTCGGTCTTTGCAATGCTCCAGCAACATTTCAACGTTGCATGTTGAGCTTGTTCTCGGATATGGTGGAAAAATTTTTGGAAATCTTTATGGATGATTTTTCAATATATGGGGATACATTTGAGCAGTGCTTGTACCACCTGAAACTGGTTTTACAACGATGCACTGAAAAGAATTTGACACTTAATT
Organism: Agave tequilana; assembly: GCA_038442645.1. NCBI lineage: Eukaryota > Viridiplantae > Streptophyta > Magnoliopsida > Asparagales > Asparagaceae > Agave > Agave tequilana. The sequence continues at coordinate 92,884 of JAVJIF010033531.1, read as the reverse complement.
GGGAAAAGTGTCACTTCATGGTTAAGCACGGGATTGTATTGGGACACAAGATATCAAGCATTGGAATCGAGGTAGACAAGTCTAAGGTGGAGGTTATCACCAAGCTCACTGAACCACAATGTTTAAAAGACATTAGATCTTTCTTAGGGCACGCTGGCTTCTATAGGAGGTTCATTCAAGGGTTTAGCAATATTGCGAGACCCTTGACAAATCTCCTAGGAAAAGACGTACTCTATGTCTTTGATGAAGAATGTCGAAAGTCGTGGAAAGAGCTGAAGGATAGACTTGTTTCTGCGCCTATCATATCTGCACCGAACTGGACCAAACCATTTGAAATTATGTGCGATGCCTCTGACTTTGCGATAGGCGCTGTTTTAGGACAGCGTATTGAAAACAGGCAGCACGTGATATACTATGCTAGCAGAACGCTTAACGATGCCCAGTTGAATTACACTACCACTGAAAAAGAATTTTTGGCAGTCGTTTTTGCGTTAGAGAAGTTCCGACAATATCTGCTAGGGTCCAGGACCATTATTTTTACTGACCACTCCGCCCTGAGGTACTTGATGCAAAAGAAGGACGCAAAGGCAAGATTAATTCGATGGATCCTTCTTTTGCAAGAGTTTGACTTGGAGATAAAAGACAAAAAGGGCGTTGAGAATGTGGTTGCGGATCATTTGTCAAGAATCCCGAACGCTCCTCATGAGAAAATACCGATTAATGAAGACTTTCCTGATGAGCACATTCTTGCGATGAGTGGAGAGCCCTGGTATGCCGATATTGTAAACTACCTTGCTACCAGGCAAATTCCTTCCCATTGGTCAGGACAAGACAAACATCGTTTTCTGAGCCAGATGCGGTTTTTCTTTTGGGATGAACCGTATCTATTCAAGTACTGTCCTGACCAAATTATTCGAAGATGCCTTCCAGAGGATGAACACCAGAGTGTCTTGATATTTTGTCACAAGTTAGCTTGCGGTGGACACTTTGGTCCACGGAAAACTGCAGAAAAAGTGCTCCAGAGTGGATTCTACTGGCCCACTCTCTTTAAGGATGCCTTTATCTTTTGCAAGCTTTGTGATAGATGTCAAATGACGGGTCGTATTACTCAAAAGAACATGATGCCCCTCACACCCATCTTGGAAGTCGAAATTTTCGACCTCTGGGGCATCGATTTTATGGGACCCTTTCCTCTGTCCTACGGTAACCAATATATCTTGGTAGCCATAGATTATGTTTCTAAGTGGGCTGAAGCGATTCCTACACGAACAAATGACAACCAAGTTGTCATTAAATTTTTAAGAGATTACATCATTTCACGCTTCGGAGCCCCCCGTGCGATATTGAGCGACAATGGGAGTCACTTCTGCAATAGGGCTTTTGAAGCCTTGATGCGGAAGTACTCAATTACTCATAAATTGTCCACGGCTTATCATCCTCAAACCAATGGGCAAGTTGAGGTAACAAACAGACAGATAAAACTCATCTTGGAAAAGACCGTAGGACAGAATCGTAAGGATTGGTCCGTCAAACTGACTGATGCCTTATGGGCATACAGGACCGCTTACAAGACTGTCCTTGGTATGTCTCCGTACCGAGTTATATTTGGGAAAGCATGTCACTTGCCTGTTGAGTTAGAACACCGTGCACTATGGGCTTTAAAGCAACTGAATCTTGATTTGGATAAAGCCGGTGTTCTCAGGAAGCTGCAGATATCTGAGCTGGAAGAGTTACGAAACGAGGTATACGATAACGCTCGGATCACAAAGCACAGGACCAAGCTGTTTCACGACAAAGCCATTCACAGGAAGATTTTTGCTGTCGGTCAACAGGTTCTGTTATATAATTCTCGACTTCATCTTTTCCCTGGTAAACTGCGTACCAGGTGGTCAGGACCTTTTATTGTGCAGACTGTCTTCTCTCACGGAGCAATCAAAATTCTTGACCCAACCAATGGCAATATATTCACTGTAAACGGACAACGCTTAAAGCCATTTTTTACCACAGATTCATTGTCACAAGACGTTCACGAACTGGGTCTTTATGACCCAGTTTATTTGTGACCTTTCCATTTGTATATTTTCCCATGCATTTTTCATGAAAATCATTTTGGGACCACCACTTGTTAATATTTTTCTTTTACATTTTTTAAATAATATAAAAAATAAAAAATAAAAAATAAATTTTTTTTGGGATTTTTGTGCATGTAAAGAATTTCACATCCCTAGGTTTCTCTTTCCTCCCTAGGATTCCTTTCATCTTTCAAAATACTTTGACCAAGGGTGGTAATTCAAGTTTTGACCTAGGGGTAAAATTGTACATCCCACTTTTTACCTACCCTATTTCAACATCTCCTCCTCACTTCATCCTTCCTCACCAGAGAAAGTGATTTCAGATCTGAGATCTTCTTCCCAAACCCAACCTCCTCCAAAAATTTGATCCCACATCTCCTCCAAATTGCCGCGCCCTGCCGCCCATCTGCGGCCATTCTGTCACCTCAGGCGCGCTGGAAAGCTTCATTCTGGTTGATTTTCAGTGCTGAACACAGATCCAGACATCTTCTTCTTCCAGAGGCCTTTTCTGTGCTGTCTAAACTACTCTGTTGGATTTCCCCCCAAGATCTCCGGGGGTGGTTTGCAATTTCTCTTCTCAAATCCTTTGCATTATTTTGTTCTTAGCAATTATGGCACCAAATCTATTTGTAGAGAGGGATTTTTCTCTATTGTTGAATGATGAAGGGGGATTTGGGCATATATTTTTAGATCGTATTCATGCGTGGAATTGGTACTCCCTAGTATATGATAACATTGATAATGATGCCTATTATTGCCCTCATTTGGTCACAACATTCTACAACTTATTGGACCATGCATCAGTTAATCATAACACTCACCAATTCACGGTTCATATGCCATTTGGTGACATCTTTGTCACCATTCCACTACTTTCTGAGACCACCGATATACCCATTCATCCCCATTACACTGACCCTTTACCACTAGTTGATTACATGCCTCTTATGGGGGTCCGCTGCACTGAGCAGGACCGTGGGCTCAAAGCCCAGTCCACATTTCGAAATGTACACTGCATTGGACGTTTGCTCCAACGCAATGTTTTTGGACTTGATCATTCCACAACTTTCAACAGGCCTGTGTTACAAATCATTCATGACTTAATGACTAATAGACACACAGTCTGTTTGAATAGGGCTATTTTCAACTCCCTACTTGATAATTCCTCCCGCACTCGAGGTGCAAAATATTCTCATCCAGTGTTAATTACACGTCTCTGTAGAAATTTCATACCGGATGATGTATTTAACTCATTTGAACGCGTGTATGTTATAGCTGAGAGACCCACGAGTTCATACACTGGTTGTTTACATGCACTCTGGTCACCTCGTGCCCAACCTGAGGACATTCCTGTGGAGTCCTCTTCGGAGGAGAGTTTAGAGGAGGTAGATGAGCCCCAATTCTGGCGACAGGACCCACCAGCAGAACCAAGAGCCTTCATGTCCACCATTTGGAAGGGCATGAAGAAGATATTTAGGGGACAAGTGCGGCTTCGGAAGAAAGTAGAGGAGCAATCTTCTAGATTAGCTGAGATGGAGGCGACTTTGAGGAGAACACAGTCTGCTGGACCAAGCACTTCTGCTGGTCCACAGAGACGGAGGAGGGAGTGACTTTTTACCTTACCTATTTCATGCATCATTTTTATCTCACATACATTGAGGACAATGCATGAGATAGGTATGGGGGGGTAGACACTAACCTAGGATTTTTATTTTTTAGGTTTTCTTTTGTTTTTAGGATTTTCACTTTCTTTTAGGTTTTTATTTTCTTTTAGATTTTACTTTTCTTTATAGATTTTCTATTTAGATTTTACTCTTTTCTTTTTAGAAAATATAATAATAAAAAATATATATATATATATAAATAAATAAAAATAAAAACTTTTTGAAATAAGAGACAAAGTTTAGATCTATTTTTAAGAAAATTAAGATGTATCTTAGGAATTAAGAAAGCCTTAATTATGACATCTTAAACCTAGTTGAAATAATAGATCTTGTTTGAAATTATAGGCTAAGTAAGTAAAATTGGTGAGATATTTTATCTTGAATTTTTACCTTAGAAAAATATGCACTTTACACTTACACATTTCTTGGGATGTAGACAAAGACCAAAAATGCCATATATAAAAAAAAAAAAATTTATTATAAATAAAAGATCACTTATTAAGCTGGATAACTATGCCTCAAGAAGCATGGTTACTCACGCCTAACGGTGATCTCACTTATTAAGCTGGATAATTGTGCCTCAAGAAGCATGATTGTTCACGCCTAACGGTGATAAAAGAATAATCCCCTTTAGTTTTGTGGCCTTTTTTTACTCGAGACCTTAAACCCGAGGGATGTTTTCTCATCTGGTGCCCTAAGACCGTCTGGTTTGGGAGTCATCGGTTAAAGGCTCGTTACATGGGTAAACTAGAAAGCCTAAACTAAGGGAAGAAAAAAAAAAAAAAAGAAAATAAATATATATAAATAAATGGCTTTATGGTTGGAGTTGAAATCCCAGAAATTTTCACTGAGCACGGTGTGCATATTATCTAAGTTTTATGAAAGATAAAATATTCAATCCAATTTTGAATTCTTACCTTAATTAAAAACAAGATCTTGCATGGATACTAAGTTTAAGGAAGAATGATTATAGGTGGACTTATGACCTAGGATCACTTATATTTTTGCAAAAATAGTTCGTAAACATGTCTCTTATTCAAAATGCGTTTTCAAATCACTAACATTTGTCTTCTTTCTTTATGGATTTTGTGGGTGTAATCCACTGAAAACCCTCAGGAGACAACACTCCTCCTCTAGGGTAACCTAGAGGTTTAACGGCTTGTTGCACGTGCTCAGTGCAATCGTGTCACCTACGAAAGTGGTGTAATAAAATAGTTAGGATTTTCTTTTTCTTTCTTTTTCTTTTCTTATTTTTTTGCTCGAGGACGAGCAAAAGCTAGGTATGGGGGTGTGATTGTTACACATATTTGCATATTATATCGCCTTCATATCATGCATTTTATATATAAATATGTGATTTTTACCCCTTTTCTCTCTAATTTTGCAGGACCACCACTTAAAGAGAAAAAGCCTTTGAATCACTTTAATTAGTGATAATTAAAGGGGTTAAATCAAAAGAATCCAAGATTTGAATTCAAAATCAGTTGAGATCTGCGCGCCTAACAAAGATTCCAGAAGACCACGTGGCTAACCAACTTGTAACAACCCTGTAACAGAAAGTTGTTAGCTAACAGACTCTCAACGGCCGCGCCTTGCCGCTTGGGCGCGGCAATATCTGGGCCGTTGAGCCCCGGATTTTGTGGCAACGGCCAAGGATCTAGAGGCTTCTCATGGATTGCTATAAATAGGTGGCCAGGGTTCGTGCGCGAAGGCAGTGAAGAGAGAGAGAAAATTTTGGATTGGTTGTAATTTTTGTTTTAGGATTTGAGTTCTCTTCTCCTTCCTCCTTGATCTCTAGCTAAATTGAGAGAGAGTTCTTCACTTTGAGAGTTTGTAATCAAGACTTGTGACAACCTTGAAGCAAAGATTCAATGGAGCTCTCATCTTCTTTTTACTAGAATTGAGTATGCTTTCTCTTCTTATGCTTTTAATTCTTGCATTCAATTTCTAGTTCTAGTTTAATTCTAGTTGAGTTGTTTAGATCTTTGATTTCCATGGAGTATTATAGCTTTCTTGTTAGTGTAATGGAAGGCTAATTTCTTGAATGCATGGCTAGCTAAAGCTCACCTAGCTACTACTAGCTCTAGTTGATTGTATACTTCAATTCTTGCATTGTTTCATGTTTCTTGTAAATTCTAATGGAGTATGTTGTATCCTTTGGTGATTGCTTGTAAGATCTCTAGATGAATGGAGTATCTCTTATAAAGAGCATTTGATTGGATCAAAAGGATGGATTACCATTGGTTGTGTCACTTGAGTAGCAAGATCAACTCAAGCACTTCAAGCTAACTTTGTAGTTAAGCTTTGAAGTCCAAAAGAGTTTGATTCTTCTAACCTTTGCACTAAATGAGTACCAATCCTATATTTCCTCATTGTACACCTAGTAAGAGAACTTAGTATTCAAGAAGAGGCTTCTAGCTAACTAACCAAAAGGAACACTAAGTCTTCAAGAAAGAATACCACACACTTGAACAAGCAAGCCATTCTCAATTGTCTATGATTCTTGATGAGACAATATTGCAATCAACAATAGAGGTAGTATGTTAGCAAGGAGGTTGAGTAATGCTAGCCATGCATCTTTCTAATCAAGAGAATCAACACATTTCATTTTAGCATTCTTTTCTTTTCTTTACTTCAACACACTTCATTCACTTCATTTCACTTCTTATTCACAATGCACCACCACCAATCCACAACTTCTTGTATATTGTTTTCTCTTGTGTGATTAACAAAGAAGAGTATTGTTTCTTGTCTCACTAGTATCGTGAAAGCTTCTACGCTTGCTCTCCTCGTGGTACGACTCGATATAGCTACTCACTATAACGAAAGATTGAAACAAGGTATAATAATCAAATATTCGAAGTAAACAAGATCAAAGGTGAATTCTAAACTCTAAACCATCTCTTAAATACCTGATTCTTGTACAATTAACATCATATACCTTGTGAATTTCAATCATGCCGATAGGAGTCTGGTCAGCGCGCGACCACTTTGTCCCTTTGACGATGCGAGCGATGAGATTCCCTTCTCGCCTGGTTCGGAGAATCAGAGAATAGAAGGTTGGTAGAACCCTCTTGCTGCTTCTCAAAATCGCCTTCAATTAGGAATTCCTTCTCGCCTGGTTCCGGAGATTCTTTGAGAAGAAGGACGATGTTAGGGTATCAGCACCCTGGATAGAGAAAGCAATTCTCTAAAAGGTCTCTGAATTTGAGAGCGCACGGTGCTTTTTGAAGAAGCCTCTGCTTGTGGAGTCCTCTAGTATATGTGCGTGGTCTCTCTCTCTCGATTGATCGATCTCTTTCTCCCCCCTCTCCTTATACCCCTGGCGGGCTATTTATAGGGAGAGCAAGGGTATAATCGTCCCTTGAGGATATGAAAACAGATTGAATCAAATCTGTTTAAATCTGAAAAGTAGCCTTGCTGCGAGGCTAAGATAGCTTCTGCGGAGCTAGAATTGGCAAGTCGGTTGATCCTCTTGATCTGTTTTGATCGTTTTCATATCGTTGGAAGATTTTCCCTGATCTTCTTACTTGTTTTAGAATAGTCAAGAGATTGTGGCAATCAACTGCCAAATTTGATCTTTGATTTGATCTTAATTGGATTTGATCTGATTGGATCCGATCTCATCCGGAAATCTGATTGGTCAAAGGTTGACCGTGACAGATTCATAGCAGCGCTGCCCGCATTGAGCTCGTGGCCGAGCTAGAGGCAATTCTTGGCGAAGTCCAAAAAAGAGGCTTTTTGGCGAAGCTGTCAGTTGGCTTCTTGGCGAGGCTTTGGATGGCTTCGAGGCGAAGTCGAGTGATATTAGCCTCTCAAACGAGGCTATCCCTTTGGGCTCATGCGATGCTAAGTGCTAGCACCTTAGACCTGCTGAGGTCTGTTTAGAAACAATCCGGGTTCACTGTCTACTTGCTGGATCAGTGGAGCCCAAGTTGCTTCCTTGTCCCTTGGAGATGGGTGAAAACTGGTCTTCAGCTCGTCTGTCACTTGTCTTTTGTAAATATCAACATGTTTAGACATTGTTCAGACCAATAAGAATCTTGTCTTTTTTAAGTGTCAACAAGACCCCCTTCAAAGTTTTCGAAAGTCTGCAATGGCTCAGACTTTGAAATACTTTGAACTGCTTTGATTGGTGGTGTGTGGAGTATGAACGTCGCCATGATGGTTGAGTTCAGCTTCGCTTTGAATCCTGCTTTGGGATGTAGATTCGTCGAGGAATCATGTAGACTCGCGTCTGGGTAGCTTCGCAGCTAGTAGCCCTACATCTGGGCTTCTGAAGATATGTTCGCTTGGGAGGGCATGTCGCTTTCCCGAGATTAACTGCCGTGGGTCGATTTCGAGGAGGATTACTCCTTTCTTCGAGCTGATCGAGGGAGATATTCTCCGATTTGCACGTTTCCGAGGGAGTATATTCCCTTTCTTCAAGGCGCCATAAGTGCCTTTTATGAGGGAGACGTTTTCTCCCCTCGCACGGTTCCAAGGGAAGCCGTCCCTGTTCTCAAGGCGCAATAAATGCCTTAAAGGCGCTCGTGCTTCCACGCTTGAGGCGACAGCGCTCAGGCCATGGGGCCTATAAATAGGACACTTGAGGTCCTCTGAAGAGAAGTGCTTTGCCTCTCTTCTCTTCTCTTGGTTTGAAAGAGATACTCAGATCTCTGAACTAGTGGGAATGCCCACTCTGGTCATTATCCGGCCAAGGACCGGTAAGTCTTGATCGTTCAACGACTTCACCGATTTTAGGGAATTCATCTCCCTTGATTTAGCTTTGGTAGCTGCTTCAGGGATTAGCTTCCCTTATTCTCTATTTAACTGATCTGCAGAGAAGGATCTTGACATAGCTTCCCAGTGAAGCTATCATTCTGACTTGATCACAGAAAGATCATTGCATGTTGAGTCCGCTGCGCAGGCAGAACTTGGGACTTGGTCTCTTCAATAGTTGAGCCAGTCTTGCCATATAGGCGGAGCTAAGACTGCATCCCACGGGGTCAGTCTGGCTAGCCATATAGGTGAGGCTTGGACTTGGCGTTTGTTGAGTCAGCCCATCAGTACTGTGCAGGCGAGGCTTGTCCTCTGCTTTTACTGAAATTGGATTGCTTTGACCCAAAAGATTCTGATTTGCAGTCTTTCCTGTGCTTAACTGCTAATCTGTTCTGATTTTGCATTGCAGTGGGCTATGCTCGCCAATCTTGTGACTTGATGGAAGGAACCATAAAATTGCCTTATGCTTCCCCGGTTGAAGCTTTACTTTTAAGCAGGAGGAACAATTCGGGGCAGCGGGTGCGTGTCCCAGAGGCTATTGGCGGCCTCTTATACGAGATGATTCGTTCTGAGGTGAGGCTGGTAGCCGCTTTGTCGGAGATGATCCGCTTCAAGATAGTAGGCGCTGCCTGTGGGTTTGCCGGCATCATTGCCAACTTTCAACTTTGGTGGCCTTTGGGGGCGATCCACTTCGGGAAAGCGGACATCACACCCGTTAGATCACTGGTTCCACTGCCGATTCCCATTATACGTGATCTATCGTGTTGGCGGCGATAGGTTTCTATTGCCAGGCTTCAACAAAAATGGCCTGGCAAGATCTGCCATTTTTGTGGAGAATAATGACCGTGTCCTTACGGCACCACTGATTACGGCCTTGTGCAGGAGGAAGGCCTCCTTTGTCCAGTCGGTTTGACTTAGAAGCGGATAAAACCACTTGTATGCTTTTTTGCACAAATGACCCTGTCGAGCAACTGGGTGTGTTGTATGAAACACAACCTTGATGTAATATCAATGTACTCTTCCTTTTAAATCAATGAAAGTTCATCTCTTGATTATCTGATCTTTGCTTGCTTTCTTTGAGGGTTTGGCCATAGCGGGGCTAAACTGTATGCGGAGTTAAGGACATAGTCCTTTCTTTGAGTGATCTTCGCGAGACTGGCATGTCAGCGCCTTTTTAGAGGGCTAAGGTAAACCTTTCGGCGAAGTCCTTGAAGGATTGTGCGAAGCCCGCACTTTAACTTGTGGCGAAGTTAACCCTTAGCGGAATCGAAGCAGCGCTTCTCGGGAAGGCGCTTTGGGCGGCGTTTCGAATTAATTCGAAACGGCGGCATACGCCCTTTTCGAGGCCTCGTTTCAGGCGCTGATTGGCCTATAAAAGCCCGATCGGGCTGAGCAGGAAAAGATCTCCTTTTTTTACAGAGAGATTTCTTGACTTTCCCTCTTCCTCTTCTTTCTTCATTCAGAGAACCTTGAGAACTCTTGCAGCTCTGCAATGGCGCCCAAAAGATGAGCGGGAAAAGAAGTGGCGACTTCTGCAGCGGAGGGCCCTCCTCCTCCGGTCATCGAGCGACCAGTCACCGGTAAGGGATTTTCCTATCTGATTAGAGACTGTGGTCTCTCTCCTTTGGAGCTGACATTTGGCGATTAGGACGATTGAATATGATCCGTCCTCATTAGGGAACTTGTTTCCTTGAACCTCCCTATTTTTCTTGCACAGGGGAATTAAGAACCGAACAGTTCTTCCTTAGGCTTCCGTACGAAGCCATTACTCGGGCCGTCTCCATGATGCCCTCTTGGTGACGTTACCCCTTAGGGCTATACCACTTCCTGCTTAAGCGAAGTTGGTACTTTGGACGCCTTCTGCAAAAATGCAGTTTTATCCGCTAGATCAAGCTTCATCGAAGCTATCGCCTTGCTGGCCTTGCTCGCTGAGCGAGGCTATGCCTTAGTGAATTTTTATGTCTTCGTATCCACTTGATTGTTGAACTAATAATAGTTCATTTCTGTCTTTGCAGTGCATTACGCTCCCGATCTCCTGAGCAGTCTGTATGGGCTGACTAGTGGAGCAGATGGTAACCTCAGCCTGCAATTCCATGGACAGGCTTCTTTGTTCAGTGAGCGGAGCTCCCTTGTCCGGGATACACTCATCCAAGGCGGTCATCCGCAGACCACGCGGAGTATCTTGACCACGGCTCCTCTTGAGGATGTTGACCGTCGGACTTACAGGAAGCCCGACTTTATGTTCGGGGATGTCGCATCCGATCCCGATCGCCAGTTGCAGGCAGGCGAAGGACAATGGATCTTTCAACTGGATGGCGAGAAGTTTTACCTTCCGTCGACTAAGCGGCACTTTCCTCTATCTTCCTTTGTGAATGTGACTCAGGCTCGGAAGATGGCGTGGGGCGTAAGCCGAAGCGTCGAATCCGTCCATGTTGGGAGATTGACCTTTCAGTCCGGCTATTCGAGGGCGGGTCCTCCCCTCAGCATAATGGGGCTATACCCTGGGAAGGTATCGCGGGAACTTCCAGTGGGAGAGAACCCGGCTGTGGCGCAGACCTTTGGCACTCAATTCTGCGCAGTTGACGGGAACTACCCTGCCACTGACTTCAGGGCTCCCGGTTGGGTTCATCCTCCTAAGACATGGTGGGCGGACTTGACCAACTATATCCTCGCTCACTTCGAGGAGGACTTAGAGGAGCTGAACCTCTATGAGGCCGTCAGGGCGACCTGCTACGGCATTGAGATGAAGGTGGCGTGCTTCTACGCCATCCTTGAGTTGTATTGCCCGGCTTCGGGGACCTTCTTCACCCCGGTTGGCGAGTTGGGCATGGCTTTGCATGAGATGTGGGAAATCTCTGCTCTGCCTTTCGGGTCTCTTCCATACGAAGAGTACTTTCCCTGTGAGGCGGAGTTGGCTATTCTGGAGAAACAGGAGCCTGCGCTGCTCGAGACTTATCGGGAGTTGATGTGCCACTTGCATATCTGTTCCAGCATCCACGGTGGTGGCAAGGGTAGCTCGAAGAGCTTAAAGAGCTGGGGAAGTTACCTGTTCCCAGACATGAAGAATGCTCCTGAAACAGCTCATCGCGGAGTTGCTGATGGCGATATAGTTGAAAGGATGGAGATGTGTCTCCAAAGAGATATCGTCGTAACAGAAGATGCTGGTCCCTTTGAGAAGGGTGATACCCTTCGGAGCTTTCACCATCAGGCCCGTCGGCCTATGTCTCAAAAGGCGCTGCTGGCCGGTTTCTTAACCGTCTGGTTAAAGAAGTGTGTTGTGCCTTCTTCCTCGGGTGACATCGTCCATCCGAATGTTCTGCTACCCGCCGTTCGCTTGGCCCATGGCCACCGTCTGGGTCTTCTCCCGGCCATGGTGTGCTGTATTCAAAGAGGCCTTCGCGCATTAACGGAGGCTTTCTGCAGGCCGCTGGCGACAAGACGTGGGAAGAGTGCTATCCTTCCTTGCGATGGACTCAATCCTAGGGTGGGTCTGCCGTACACCTACTTGATGGCGTGGTTCGCCCTACACTGCCCTACTTTGATTGGAGCTGGGGAAGACCCTCCGCAGGGTGTTCGAACGGCGCTTCTCCGCCGATTCGAAGGTTGTTCTTGGATGAAAACCTACGTGGCCGAGGCCCGTAAGTTAGTGCGTCGTCATGACGTTTATAGCCTGTTCCGCTATTTTCCTCGCATTCGGGGTGCAGGATACAACGAGGAATTCCGAGATGCGGTGTCAGGGCGGTCTCCCATGAGTCGAGGCGTTTTCGAGTGGCTGGTCAGCATCCGGCCCTCGCACTTGCTGTACAGGAGTGGGGATACCTACTACCTGGAACCCTACGTCCCGAGTCGATTTGCCCGCCAATTCGGGTACGACCAGCTGTATGTGGGCAACCCCAATTCGGAGCTCGCTTTCATGGGGAGTCTTATTGATGGGGCCCGTGCATGGCGGTTCTTCACTGCGGATGGCACTGGGGCGTGGCTACGCACGCCGCTGCAGGATCCCGGCCTCTCGACGACCCTGTGCTTTTGCCAGTGGTACGCGGCTTCCAACTCCACACCTCTTGGATTTAACGCCAACAGTTCGGGTGTGAAGTTAATCTCTTAGCGACTGAGGCGGAAAGCCTCTGATAAGAGAGAAGGCAAACGGGTTCGTGTCCCCGGCTTGGAAGAATTCATCGCTGTGGATGACAGCGAGGCTTCTGATGCGGGAAGTCCTCGCTTCGAGATGGGGGCTGGAGCTGATACTCCTGCGGCTGGCTCTGGTGTGGTGGGGACATCTTCCCCACGACGTGCGGGAGGAGTGGAAGAAGAGGATTCTGACGTCCACTTCAAGAGAAAGCGGGCAGGTAGCGGATCTCGTAGGAAGTCATTGGCAAAGAAGCCCCGTCGCCAAGCTCCTACGATTATCGTAGAGGGTTACCCCTCTACAGCGATTCCTCCTGCTGCCGCGCTAGCAGCTGAACCGTCGGTTGCTGAACCGACTAGTGGTGAATTCGCTCCAGGTCTGGGTAAGGTTAACCTTGTTCATATAATACGCCTTTTTGTGCATTTCCCATTGACTTATCATCAATCCTTTTTGATTATAGGAGCTGAGGCAGCTGGAGAACAAGGGGAACATTATGATCCCCTATTCACTTATGGGGCTGCAGCCGGTTCTCCTGCTCACTCGGAAGAGTCTGGGAGTGGCGCGGCTGATGTTGGTCCTTCAGGCGTTGGGACTTCTAAAGGGAGTCCTGAGATATCGAGCTCTATCGGGTGGTCCACAGGATACTCGGCAAGTGAAAACGAGCCGGCTATTCGTGTTGATTCTGCCAAAAAATTTTCGATGGAGCCTCTGGAGACTGGTGCGGCGGACGAGACGTTCGAGGCAACATCATCCTTTGGTATTGTCGTATCCTCTTGGCTTTTTTCTGTATGTAGTGTCCCGACTAACCGCAGTCTTGTTACAGGTGTTCGGCCTCAAGACGCATCAGCTTCAAGGGAGCCGGTAGATCTTCCTGAGGGATCGGGGGTGACATGAGCACTTCGGCCACGGCGGATGCTGTTGTGTTGGACGCGCTGTATGGTGACCTTCCTTCTTATCAGCCTAAATTAGCTGAAAGACCAGGGGTTGAAGGGACGGCAGTCCCGGAGGTATCTTCACTCCCAATCACATCAATGAGTGAGGTGCGGACTGTTTTGCCGAGTGCGGCACTGAGGGTGATTGCAAGCCCTACCTCTCCAACCCTGGTGGTTGAGCCTGCTGCTCAAGAGGTGGTTGCCAGTCCTACCTCCGCGGTGGCTGGCGTGCTGGTTTCGATGAGGACTCCGCCGAGATCGCCTTCGGCTAGTCCTGCTACTGTCAGTGTTCCCGCTGCTTCTTCTGCGACGGCGTCGACCAGGTTGGTGGACTATTCTGAGGTTGCCTCCCTGCCCGAAATGGCTGAGGCCGAGAATGATTACAAAGGCGACCTGGTCGATAGCTTTTATAAAAGCTTGGAGCGAACCATCGTCCTAGTTTTGAAGGGCTCGCCTGTACCATTCTCAAAGCTGAAGGTGGTCCTCTCCCGTGACATTGAGAGCATTCGGGACTTTGAGGGTATCATCAGGCTGCTACTTTAGAACTCCTGGTGGATGACCTTGAGAAGGCTATAGAGGAGTGGCGCCATCTCTATCGCTCAGCCCGGCGTCCTTAGCTGACGAGCAGCTCGCTTGTCTTGTTGCCCGAAAGCACGAGGCCCGGCTTGCCGCTCAAGAGGCTGCTAAGGCCGTCTCTTCTGATTTGAAATCCTTAGAAACAAGGCAAGCGGAGGTTGGAAGTGCAATTGACGTCTCCACTAGTGCTCTTCTCGGCGCTGAGGATAAGATTGCGAAGGCTGAGGAAATGATCAGGAAAGCAAATCTCCTCTTATCCAATGCCATACCGGTGCGTCTTGAGGAAACTGCGCGGCTCGAAGAGCTCAGAGCTCAGAGTGAGGAGTTTGCGCGGCAGGAGTTGTCACAGAGGGCAACTTTGGCGGAAGTTGAAGCTCGTCTGGCCCAGGCGGTGGACTTTGATGAGGCTGAGCTGAGGTCACAAGCGCTTGCCCAGGCTGCTGATGACAGGAAGACGAGGCTGAATGCCCTCGGAGAGCGGCTCAGATCGTACATTGTACGCTTGTAGGTCGTTGTATACGTGCCTCCATGTGTCCCCTATCTTTTGGAATTAATGGAAATTCTTTCTTTTGTTTTGGCTTCTGTCGAATCTCCAATCTTGTTCTTGCTTGAGGATGTAATCTTTGAGATATGGCTATCCGTCAGTTCAGAGGTCGCAATGACATAACCGATTAAGACGTCAGCAATCTTGAGGTTAGCCCTTTGCAGGGCTGAAGGGGAGATACTTGCCTTTTGTAAATGTCAGCAAGCATCGGTGAGTCCTGTCTTTTGTAAGTGTCAACAGGCCCAAAGTTGAGACTTAGCTGTCTGCTGGTTCAGAGGTCGCCATGACATAACCGGTTGAGACGCTACTAAGCTCAATGGTACATGAAACTTGGCTATCTGCCAATTCAGAGGTCGTAATGACATAACTGGTTGAGAAGCCACCAAGCTTCAGAAATTGGTGATACTCGTCTTTTGTAAATGTCAACGAGTATCGAGACCTGTCTTTTGTAAATGTCAACAGGGCTCGGAATTGAGACTTAGCTGTCTGCTGGTTCAGAGGTCGCAATGACATAACCGGATGAGACGCCACCAAGCTTCAAAAATTGGTGACACTCGTCTTTTGTAAATGTCAACGAGTATCGAGACCTGTCTTTTGTAGATGTCAACAGGGCTCGGAATTGAGACTTGTCTTTTGTAAATGTCAACAAGCTCAAATAGATGATACCCGTCTTTTGTAAATGTCAACGAGTATCGAGACCTGTCTTTTGTAAATGTCAACAGGGCTCGGAATTGAGACTTGTCTTTTGTAAATGTCAACAAGCTCAAAATAGATGATACCGGTCTTTTGTAAATGTCAACGAGTATCGAGACCTGTCTTTTGTAAATGTCAACAGGGCTCGGAATTGAGACTTAGCTGTCAGCTGGTTCAGAGGTCGCAATGACATAACCGGATGAGACGCCACCAAGCTCAAAAATTGGTGAAACTTGGCTATCTGCCAGTTCAGAGGTCGCAATGACATAACTGGTTGAGAAGCCACCAAGCTTCAGAGAAGGTGATACTTGTCTTTTGTAAATGTCAACGAGTATCGGGATTGAGACTTGTCTTTTGTAAATGTCAACAAGTTCAAAATTGAGACTTAGCTGTCTGTTGGTTCAGAGGTCGCAATGACATAACCGGATGAGACGCCACCAGGCTCAAGGTTGCAATGGAGTTTGGGAAAAGTCTCGTTTTCACGGGGAGAAACGAGGGAATCACTGTCATAGATTTAGTGTTAACGTAACAGCAAAATATATTTGTGGTCTTACCATTCTATGGATGAGAATTGGTAAGTGACTTTGGAGGTCTCGTTCTCACGAGGAGAAATGAGGGGACTGCTGTCATAGGTTTAATGTTAACATAACAGCGGGATATATGTGGCCTTACCATCCTATGGATGAGAATTGGTAAGTGATTTTGGAGAGGGAATCAAATGGGAACTGGTCCCTTAGGATTTTTAGCAAATCCCCAGCTGTCAACGGGTTTGATATGCCTTTACCAACTACCGTTTGAATTGGGTTAGCCATGTTTTTCCCCTCAGCATGATGAGTTGTCGAGGGCTTATGTTGGGCTTATAGGCCAACATTTTTCCTCTATCCTTAATCGTTAAGGATATTGGATCATCGGGTTAATGTCTGCATAACCCTAGCTCTCCTTTAGGATAACTGGTGCACGGCCAGGTTCCTGTTGGTTTATGGCTGTATGATCTCGCTCGGAGGAAGAGAAAGGCTCTCTTTGTGTGTGCTTTGGACACGGAGATCTTGATCAGAGGTGTAGTGTTAACTTGATCAAGAGAATGATCCTTGATTAAGGATAATACTTCTTTAAGAACTTGCCATTGATCGGCATCATGAGTAGGTCACCCTCTGCAGTCGTGAGGCGGTATGCTCCATTTGAATAGACTGTTTCTATTACAAACGGTCCTTCCCATTTAGGCTGAAATTTGCCTTTGGTTTTGTGCGTCATAATCATCGGTCGTCTGCCGGCTAAGACCAGGTCTCCTTTCTGGAAGACTCTCTGTTTGACCTTCTTATTGAAGGCTTTTGAGATTCGAGCTTGATATAGCTCAATATGCTGCTGCGCTTGGAGCCGCTTCTCGTCCAGGGCTTCGAGCTCTTGAAGGCGCAATCGATCATTGTCTTCTAATATGCACTTGGTGGTCAGAGCCACTCGCAATGACGGCATCTGGATTTCCAACGGGATGACTGCTTCGCACCCATATACCAGAGAAAAAGGCGTATTGCCTGTCGGTGTCCGAACCGTGGTTCGGTAGGCCCAAAGACATTCACCGAGCTTTTCGTCCCAATCTCGCTTATTCGAGGAGACGAATTTCTTGAGCAACTTGATGATTGTTTTGTTGAATGCTTCCGCCAAGCCATTGGCAGCAGGATTATAGGCAGTTGAAGCCACATTCTGAATTCGGTATTTATCGCAGAACCGATAGAATACTTGGCTTATGAATTGGGGACCGTTGTCGTGGATGATCCGCCTAGGGACACCAAATCGATGGATGACGTGGTGCTTGATAAAGTGAACCACATTGGAGGTTTTGACTTCAACCAGTGGTATAGCCTCCGCCCATTTTGAAAAGTAGTCGGTTATTGCTAGGATAAACCGGTGACCTTTTGTCGAAGAAGGGCTGATTGGCCCTACGACGTCTATTCCCCATGCTTCAAATGGCCATGAAGCAGCAGTCGGGTGGAGCAACTCCGAGGGCTGGTGTATGAAGTCTGCATGAATCTGACATGCTTTACACCTCCGTGCATATTGGATGGCGTCGGCTATCATAGTTGGCCAATAATATCCTAGCCTATGCAACCTGTCTTTAAGCTCTGGACCTGGCTGATGAGCTCCACAAGTGCCGTCGTGCGCTTCTTTAAGCGCTTCCTGTGCCTCTGAATGAGAAAGGCAACGGAGGAGGACACCGTCATATGAACGACGGTAAAGTGTCTTCAGAGTCGGATCATAGTAGAAACGGAGAGACCTTCGTCTGATAGATGCCGCTTCTTTAGGATTGTCTGGAAGCAGACCGTGCAAAGCGTAGTCGATGAGAGGAAAGCGCCAGTCTCTTGGTTCAAGATCCGTGGAGACATTATAGACTTCTCGAGTTCTTAGCATGTGCTTGAAGCATACAAGATGTCGAGTTGCGACTGTGAGGTGATACTCGGTGTCGGCTGGCAAGGCTAGCGTTGTTGCTAACGCAGCAAGAGCGTCCGCCTTGGTATTTTGAGATCGAGACACATGCCCGATGTAGAAACCTTCAAATAGGTTAGCCAATTCGATGGCTGTATGGTAATAGGGCACCAAGTCCTCATGGCGGACTTCGTATTCGCCTTTAACCTGATTGATGATCAGTTTTGAATCGCCATAAGCTTCGAGGTAGCGTACCCCCATTCCATGGGCGAGCTGAAGATCAATGAGCAGAGCATTATATTCTGCTACATTGTTGGAGCACGATTCTGTCAGAGAAAATGCTCTGGGCAGGACATGATTCTGTGGGGAGATAAACACAACCCCCACTCCGGCAATAATCTTGCCTTTAGGGCCCATTCGCGATGCTCCATCAAAGAACATCTGCCATACTTCCTCTTCTGAGGTTGCATTAGACTCGAAGACCTCATCAGGGATGTCTTCGTGAAGTTTTGAATGCTCCGGAACTGGATGAGCAGCCAAGAACTCTGCAAGGGCCTGGCCTTTAACCGCCTTCTGAGGCGTGAAGATCATGTCGTATTGAGACAATAAAAGTGCCCACTTAGCCAATCTTGAATTCAATGATCCTGGCTTCGTCATAAGAAGACGCAATGGATTTACTCTGGAGATGACATGTATGGTCTGGCCGATCAAATAATGTCGTGTCTTCTGGACAGCGAAGACGAGAGCTAAACACTCTTTCTCGATAGGATTGTAGCGAGATTCCGCTCCTATGAGAGTTCTGCTCAGATAATAAATGGCCTGCTCGTGGCCATTGTCGTCCTTTTGAGCGAGGAGGGCACCGAGGGAGTAGTCCATAGCCTTTACATAAAGCAGGAATGGCTTCCCTGATGTAGGGGCCACTAAGACTGGAGGCTTTGTGAGGTACCTCTTGATGTCTTCATAAGCTTCCTGACAAGCTTGATCCCATACGAAGGACTTTTTCATGAGCCGGGTGAACGGCTGACAGCGGCCTGAGAGATTTGCGATGAATCTTCTGATATAGGCCAGCCTGCCTTGCAAGCCTCTGAGCTCTTTGAGGTTCCTTGGCGGAGGCATGCTCTGAATAGCTTTGACCTTGTCTGGGTCAAGATGAATTCCTTTTGATGTGACAATAAACCCAAGGAATTTGCCGCTTGACACTCCCAAGAAAGATTTTGTCGGGTTCATTTTCAGTTGATGAGCCCGCATTATGTCGAACATCGTTCTCAGGTCGCGAAGATGTTCATTCTTGTTACGGCTTTTGACGGCGATGTCGTCAACATAGCACTCCACCGTTTTTCGGAGATGATCGCGAAAGATCATACTCATTGCCCGCTGATAGGTTGCTCCGGCGTTCTTCAGTCCGAAGGGCATTACAGTGTAGCAGTATACCCCCAATGGTGTTCGGAACGAAGTATGCTTCTCATCGTCGGGATACATCTTAATCTGGTTGTACCCTGAAAAACCGTCCATGAAAGACATCCTTTCGAACCCGCATGTGTTGTCAATCATGACATCGGTGATGGGCAGCGGAAATTCATCCTTGGGACAGGCCGTATTGAGATCACGGTAGTCGATGCAGATCCGTATTTTCCCGTTCTTCTTGAGGACGGGGACTATATTAGCCACCCAATCTGGATGTTGCTCCTCCCGGACGAAGCCACATGCAATGAGCTTGTGAACTTCGGCTTCAATAGCTTCCATAATGTTCGGGCGAAACCGACGTTGTTGCTGCTTGACTGGCTTGACGTCAGGCTTGATGTTTAGGCGGTGCATAGCGACCTGTGGATCAAGTCCGGGCATGTCTTCGTAGCTCCATGCGAAGACGTCTATATACTCTCTTACGAGTATTATCAATTCTTCCCTTTCTGTAAGTGATAGGCTTTCACTTATAAAGATGGGCTTAGGGTGGTCTTGACTACCCAAGTTGACCTGTATCACCTTGTCTTCAGTAGGTGGTTCGCGCGATTCGAATCGCTTTTCCCATTGAAGGTCTGATTGCTGGGCCCATTGCTCCTCGTCAGTGGCTTCTGCAGGCTCCAATTGACTGCTTGAGGTCATATTAGTAGTGAGATTTTTGAACATTCCTCCTATACTGACATCTAAATCCCACTCGGAGGATGAGGCTGAATGTGATGGAATCGGTTCATCGTCTTTGACTTGAACGGTTGCTGATGATGTGGGTGTAACGTATCCCAACCCCCTGCTTGTACTATCATAGTAATTTGCAGGTTTCCCTTCAGGCATAAGGTTCCGCATCAAACCGCGCCTTCCTTTTCCGAAATTCAGGCCTGCTCCACGCTTCAAGTCGTATCCTATTTTCTTCATAATGTGGCGCGCTGGCCGCGCATAATGGAAGAACTGTGGGGCGTCTGAATCTGAGCTTGGATCTGCAGTTGTGGATCCCCGTGGCCGGGTTCTACCGAAGATTATCGGCGACTGACCTTGTTTGGACGGAGGGATCACCAGTGTGGCCCCCTCTATAGCTTCCACAGATGTGCTGGCCACACTTGGCTCATGTACGGGCACATGCAGAGAGCCATCCGTAATGGATTTAATCGACCCGATACTCGCAGGATAATCAAAAGAAATATTATCATTAATTACCCATTCACCTTCATCCTCTGAAGGAGTATTACATAGGGGATTATTGAGACATGTTATAATTGGTTCGCCAATCAGAATAGCTGGCATGCCTGTTTCGGATTCTGAATCCGCCTCGTTGCCACTTTCATCATCGTCTGGCGACGATTCTTTGAGTGCTCCACCGGCCTCTTGATATAGGAGAGCGTCAGTGAAGTAGTTTTCCACCACTTTGAATGGTTGCCTCTCAGCAAAGACAGTTCGTACTGTCGCATCATCTTCAACGTATTTGAAGCATTGATGGAGAGTGGAAGGGACGATCCAGTTGGCATGGATCCATGGTCGTCCTAGCAGCAAGTTATATGATGTGTCAGCATCAATGACATAGCATGTCACTTCTGACTTCAGACTCCCGATTCTGCAACGGAGTCGAATTTTCCCCAGTGGATGACTGCTCCCGGCGTTGAAACCGTATATTGTAGTAGTGGTTGCGGTCAACCTATACAATGGTATGCCGAGGAAGTAGAGAAGCCTTTTGGGGATGATGCTGAGTGCAGACCTCGGATCGACTTGTACCCTCTCAATGCATGTTGAACCGATATATCCGGTGTAGTACAGAGGTCGATCGTGCTTGTTGTCTTTGAGAAGCATATCTTCCGCTGTAAAGGTAATAGCGGGCACCTTTGATTATGCATGATGACATTCTGGGCAAGGAGACTGAACGTCGTCGTTAGGGATTTCAGGCATGCATGTCAGAAAGGATTCTGAATTGGCTAGCGCGTCCCTGAGTGCTTCTCTTGTCTCTTTTGAGAGGCGAAGGAGCTCGTGTATAGTGATACGAGCTGGGATATTGGCCAGCTGAGCCAATATGTCAAACCGAAAGGGCGTATCAAACCCTTGGCCTGGTGGTTTCTTCAACACATGGTCGAATCGTACCTCCTTAGGCTTTTCTTTCCCTTTGGCTGGGATTGGAGTGGATGCTGGTACTTGTACTGACGTCGTTTGCTATTGTATCTCGTCAGTAGACTTTTCATACTGCCTCAAGTATGATTTTTCGGATCGGGTGCCCGTTTGTTGAGGTGTATCGGCTTGCGCTGCGCAAGCAAGCTTTTCTCCTTCTGAATCACTGAGGGAAGCCGATGTAAGATTACCGTCGTCTGGCAGGATGGAGATGACATTGCAAGACTTGCCCTTTGAATCGGGCTGCTTTGGATCCCGCTGTACGTCTTGGACGAGGTCTGGATGTATCCACATGACTTCCCCTGTCTCCAATGTTAAGGGAACAAGACCCTTATTATGTTGAGCTATAGCTGGAGGATGCTTGACTTCCAACCGTGGCGTAGGGGCTGCATAAGTCCCGTCAGGAACTGTGATCTTCGGGGCTTTGCCGAACTCAAGAGTCACCATATTGGCAGTGTCTTTCTTCTGCTCCGTCTTCAGTGTCAGGACTCCAGCATCGACCAAGGCTTGAATTCTATCCTTGAGGACATAGCACTTGTCAGTAGGATGGTGGATCATCCTGTGGTAGAGGCAGTATTTAGGGTCGTTTGTGCGCCCTATCTCATTGGGACGCCGAGCATCTGGCAGCTTCATTTTGTTCCCTTTGTAGAGCAGATGGAATATGGTGACCACCTGATCGTCTTTGAACGAGTACTGCTTTGGAGGGAACTTAGGTTCCTGATTGTCGGAGCCACTTTTCTTGGCCTTTGACTGCACATCTCCGGATAGTTCCACAGACATAGTCTCTTTGCCTTTAGCTTGAGAAGATTGCGGTAGGTCGCCACGCCCTTTGTTGTTCATCTCCCACTTGCCTCTAGGGGCGGATGGTTCGAACTTTTTAGCCGATTTCTCGGCTATCTCAGCTTGTTCGACCAATTCTTTCCAAGTGTGGGCTTTGACAGCCCCCATGCGAACTTCCACTTGGTCTAAGAAGTTGTGTCTGCATGTCTGTAAGAGCATGGGTAATGGCATCCCTGCTGGGCACATCAAGGATAAGTTTCTGAACCGTTCAATGTAGTCATGGACAGATTCGCCCTTCCTCTGCACAGTGGAGAGGAGTTTGTCCATGGTCACTTCGGTATCGTCCTCATAGAAACGAGAGAGGAACCGAGTTTCTAGGTCGATCCAGGAGTTGATAGAGCCCGGGGGAAGACTGCGAAACCAGTCAACTGCCACCCCCTTTAAGGTGCCAATGAACAGCCTAGCCATGACGGCGTCATTGCTTATAACATTACCAGTCTGAGACCGGAAATAGTAGATGTGTTGATTTGGCGAGCTCTTTCCATCATAGGTATGCAACGTTGGCGGTTTGAACTTCGGTGGATATGGCACCGAATCCCACTCCAGCGGATAAGGACGGACTGCCCCTACCTTCTTTAATTCATCCCTCTGAACTAGGATTGTTGGCCCAAAGGCCCTTCACCCTAGTTTTGATGATGATCAACTCATATAGTTATATTTACTAATGATCTTGTGTTTAATTAGTGACAGATTCATGATCAAGATCTTAGTAGGTGCATAGCTCAACAAAGGATAAAAGAACAAGATTTGGAGCTTGCATGTGGTGATCCAAGGAAGTTTTTGGATCAAGCTTGGACCAAGTCAAGATGATGTGAAGCTTCAAGTGAAGACTTCAAGAAGTTGAAGACTTGTGTCTAGGTATAAAATTTGTATTTTTGTTTTAGTAAAATGTAAAGGATAGATAGTTGGTGGATTGCTCAAGTTATATCACACACACACACTCTTAATTAGAACTCTTGATTTAAAGTGCTTTCATAAAAGATTTCTTTTTAGAAAAGAATTTTTATTTAGTAAAAGATTTTCTAGAGTAGAAAAAGATTTTTCTTTGAGACAAAATATTTGTTGGTTTTTGGTATTTCTATCATGTATATTCTTTAACAAAACCAAGTTGTATACTAGATTTCAAAAACATAGATATTTCATATTGATTGTGGAGTGGATCATATCCATACACACTATGCTTTTAAATGGACTCAAATATCTTGTTTTTGTATTTGATAAAGGTTTGGAAAAACATTTCATGGAAAATTAGGTTTTTATCAAAAGAATTTTTACCAAGTATTTTACCTTGATATTAGTATGACACATGCTCATACTCTATGATTTTTCAAGACCAAAACATTTTATCCAAGACCCAAAACCTAATCCAAATTTTCCAGGTCCAGGAAGTTCTGATTTTTCAGAATTTCTCAGTGACCGGTCGACCGGCAGTCGACCGGCACTCGACCGACATGCACAATTTTTGTGCATGTGCGTATCAGTCGACCGGAGTCGACCGATACTCGACCGACCCAAACCTGTTGCTCTCTGGAAAATGCCAGTCGACCGGATCGGTCGACCGACAGTTCTTTCCAGAAGAGCGGTCGACTCACCAGTCGACCGGTGGCTGCAACGGTCAGAAAAATGACCGTTGGCCGGTCGACCGGAGGTCGACCGCCAGCTCTGACAGAACCCCAACGGCTCTTTTTCTGGGCAGCCTATATAAAGGGTTTTTGTCATCTGTTTTAGATAGAACATTTAGGAGACTTCTTGAGCTGTTTTTCAGACACTTTTAGAGGAGTTTCTCTACAAGATTTTAGTGCAAATACTTCCAATCAAAAGGAAGAGTTTTTATCAAGAGAGTGTTAAAGTGATTTCTTGAGTTTTCCATCAAAGCTTTCTTTCCTTGATTTTCTCACACCACACTTGAGCTATCCATTGCTAGATATTCCTATAGGTGTGTTGTAGTGAGAGTGCTCTTTAGGTGATCAAGTGTTGTGATCATCAAAGAGATTTTTTCTTTGTATTTGAGGAAACGGGCAAGTGTGCTCGTTGTTGGTGGTTGGAGTTCGGTTGTGAACTCTTGGTGGTAGAGGTACGGCCTCGGCGAGTCGGTGGACTTGCGTGTGTACGGGACTTGGGAGTCCGAGGGTTTGTAGGTGTACGGCACCGAGGAGAGATCCGGTGGGATCTTACATAGTGGAAATCCTTCGTGTGTCGAAGGCGGGGATGTAGAGCAAGTGTGCTCGAACCTCGAAACAAACCCTTTGTGTTTGCGATTGCTTACTCTTCCCTCTCTCTCTCTCTTTGTCTCTATTTTATATCTTGCATTCAATTTATTGTGTTCATCTTATATATGCATGATATATATACCCTTGTGCTTAAATTGCTATACTTGCTTGGGATTGTTGTTAACACTAGTATTCAACCAAGAGAGCCAACGCGGCACCTCAACCCATTCAAGGGGAATCTAGAGGAGCTTGTCCAGAGCCTCGCAAGGGGAATTCGGCAACACTCTTGTGTTATACATAAGTGTTTTATTAAAAGAAGTTTTAATTTGGTCAACTTAGTTTTAATTCCGCATTATTTGTTCATAAGTGACCTTTAGATTAGCCATCACCTATTCACCCCCCTCTAGGTGATCTTACAATTGGTATCAGAGCTAGTGCTCTTGATAAGGGTCTAACAACCTAAGAGTTAAAGATCCTACATTTGGGCTAATCACAATATTTGTTGTACACACACACCTCACCATGGACTTTATGTCACCACCCACCTTTGACATCCTTAACATCCAAACTTGGAAGGTTAAGATGTCCTTGTTCCTCAAAGCCCTAGGATTTAGTGTCTATCTTGCTACTACTAATAATGATTATTGTTCAAATAGCAAGTACATTGAGGCTAATGCAAAAGCCCTTCATGCTCTTAAATGTACCCTAAATGATGATTATTTATCTAGGGTTTCTAACATTGAATCGGCTTTTGTAGCTTGGAACACCCTCATCTCCCTTGGCGAAAATGAACAATACTATGCGGGGAGTGATTCGGATGTTGGAAGCGACACCTCCAACAAGTGCTACATGGTCCAAGGGGATGACCCCCTTGAGGTAAATACCGAATCCGATGATGAGGATGCTAGTATGTCATATGATGAGCTAAATTCTTTATGCCAATTATTGCTTGAAAGATATGACATAATTAAGAAAGAAAATAAAATTTTGAAAAAGGACATTGCTTGCATGCATAATGAACATGATTCATGTAGAGATAACATTGCATGCTTAGAAAAGAATAATAAAGATTTGAAAAAGAACATTGATTGCATGCATGTAGAAAATGATTCTTTTAGAAATAAACTTGCATGTTTAGAAAAAGAAAATAATGATTTGAAAAATGAGAATGTTTCCCTTATGTCTAAAATAAATGATTTATGTGAAGGGAACACTATTTTGAAGGAAAAGATTATTTTGGTGGAAACTCAAAAAGAAGTTGTTTTTCAAGAAAACAAGACTTTGAAAAGAAAGATTTGTGAAAAAGAAAAAGAAGATGTTTGTAAAAAGAAAAAGAAAATTGATCATATATCTCACCATGCTTTACATGCCTCCACTAGTGAGATTAATAATTTGAAAAATAAGATAGATAATTTGAGCTCTAATTTGAGCACATGTGCATTCAACCATTCTAAGTTGGAATCCTTGTTTCAAAAGAAACAAGTTCCCATGCTCATGCTCATACACATCATGCTCATGCTTATGATGCACAACACGATCACAATCACACTCATAAGCATCATGCTAAGGTGTACATTTGTACACATTGCGGTCGCAAAGGCCATCTAGCAAGATATTGTTTTGATAAGAAACCATATTTATATTTTGCTAAGTATAATAGATTTTGGGTTCCTTACAACAATGCTAACCCCAAAGGACCCAAGAAAACATGGGTACCAAAACCCCCACCTTTTGATTTTGATGTAGGTGTGGGATCTCACAAAACGTGAGAAGGTTGGTACCTTGGTAGTGGTTGCAATGGACATGATGGACATACACTTGGTTGCATCACTATCAAGGAGCTTGGTGGGACAACCACCATACTTGGAGCTTTGGAGTTGGTAACAACCTCTAAACTCCTATTTTATTTATGTACATGCTTTATACTTTTATCATATTCATAGCATGTTCATGTTTTAAGATTTTGTGTGCTTTATGTGGTATTTACATGCTTAGATGTAGAATATATCAAACTTGTATCTATACATGTACACATAGTGAATTACAATTGACTCATATATGATTGAACTTCATGCTCACTTGTATCCACTTTATGCATATGTATAATCTAGTTTTGATAATTCTCATATATACATGTTTTGCCAATTTTTGTGATTTACTTCATGTATATGGGTGCTTAATTCAAATCTAATAAATATACATGTATACCCGTGAGTCTCTTGCCTTCATGCAAACATTTAATAGACTCTTTTATTTTTGGGATATGTATGCATATTGTTAGATTTGTATAAACCATACATATACCATGAAAATTGTTGATTTTAGTGAAAAATGATTTTTTCATGATTTGTTGTTAAAAATTTGACTTATGATCGTTTTGGGCTTCAATGACTATTTACATGAAGATACTATTTACATAACCTTTGAACACTCATCTTTAAGAAAACATATAATTTGGAGCTTTATGGACTATGAGTGCTTGAACTTTTATGTACTTAGTAGTATTTATGAAAATCATTTGAATTTGATATATTTGAAGGATCTTTAACTAGTTTTTCAAAAACAATTTATACTAGTTAGTTATTCTTCAAATAGCCTTTGAGATTTACACATGATTCTATTTTACAATTGGTATTTTACAATTATATGGATAAATTCTTTTATACTCTCAAAATTTATTTGATACTTCATGATTTGAATATTAGTTTGAATGTTAACCTTTATCAACACTAGGATTTATACTTGTACATATTATGGGCTACAAATAAATCTATTTATATTTGTGCTTGAATGCCTATTTGAACCCATTAGATGTGCTTGTATTGCTTAGTTTTGATGATAATTACATCTTCAAACTTGTATTCCCATTTTGAACTTGTGATTTGATCATGTGCTTTACATTTCATGTATATGCTTGTCTTGCCAAAACATTAAGATATATATGGATACCTCTTGAGTCATTTGTCTTTAATGCAAATCTACTTATATGGACTCAATTGTATTTTAGGGATATGTATGTATACTTAATGTCTTGACAAAACATACATATATCTTGAAATATAAATTTTGTTTTTAATAAAATTTTGTGTTTTTAAAATTGGTACAATAAAATTTTTGTGATGGATTTCAAGAATTCAAAATTTATGATTTTAAGGAATATTGAGTTTTATTGCAATTTTCATGATGCCATGTTTCACATAACATTAGTACACTCATTTTTGAAAATATGGACTTTATGGATTAGAGTGTTTCTTAGTGCCTTGTGTTTCATTGATATTTCATGAAAAACCTTTTATCTTATTCCTTGATGGAAGGATTTCGTACTAGTTCATAAACACTTTCATTTAACTAGTTCGAATTCTTCTAGTGGTAGAGTATATGATAAGCTTAATCTCTTAAATTGGTATCATTGGATATTTTTCAATAGGTATCAATATTTTCTATATATACTCATATTTTGATTGTATGTATGAATGCCTTCAGATTATATCAATTTCTATTGGTATTATCTTGTCATACATATATGTTATCTATTTGTGCTTATTTTACAAGTGGTATTTCCTTTAAAGCACAAAGATTGTTGATGCTAAGCTTAATTAGATTTCAAATTGGTATTTCATAATAAGCTTATGCATTGTGTTTTGAAATTGGTATCAAAAATTCAAAATTTGATTATTTTACAATTGATATCTCAAAATTTGTTGTT
Source organism: Agave tequilana (assembly GCA_038442645.1). Taxonomy (NCBI): domain Eukaryota; kingdom Viridiplantae; phylum Streptophyta; class Magnoliopsida; order Asparagales; family Asparagaceae; genus Agave; species Agave tequilana. The sequence goes on along the minus strand of JAVJIF010033531.1, from coordinate 64,760 downwards.
ACTAAGAAAAAGTTAAAATTTTGTTTTGATAAAGAAAAATTCAAAATTTTTGATTTGTATTGTCTATATGCAAGGAGAGCTTAACATCTCTTCCATATGTAGATTCATGTTGAGTATGTTATAATTTGAGGAGCTTGACAACTCTTCTTTTCATGATATACGTGTGTAGGGGGAGCTTCACATCTCCTCTTATGCATGACATATTATACGTTATGTGAATTAGGGCTTGTCATCCCTCTTTCATGTAATGTATATGTGTCGGGAAGCTAACTTAACGTCTTCCTCTTCATGAATTTATATCGCATATAAATTTTATTGATTGATTTGTATTTACCCCTCCTTGATTTCTTTGTTTTTGACAAAAAGGGGGAGAAAAATTTGTTTGATGTATTTTTTCTTTGAACCCTTTGTTGATGATTGACAAAAAGGGGGAGAAGAATTTGTGATTTTATATGCATGATTTCATGATTTCCTTACTTAAGGGGGAGAAGTATTTGGTTCCTTGCTTAAGGGGGAGTAAGATTTGTATTTATGCATATATGTTGTCTTGCAATTAGGAGCAAAAGATTTGATTTATGATTTGATCTATATGATTGCATCTCCTACATTGCATACATGTCATGTGCTTTTATTGCCATATCTATTATTTCTTTTTATGCATGAGTTAAGGGGGAGCTTCTTTGAAGCTTTACTTTAATCCATGCATATATAACTCCATGAGTTTTGTCATCATCAAAAAGGGGGAGATTGTTGGCCCAAAGGCCCTTCACCCTAGTTTTGATGATGATCAACTCATGTAGTTATATTTACTAATGATCTTGTGTTTAATTAGTGACAGATTCATGATCAAGATCTTAGTAGGTGCATAGCTCAACAAAGGATAAAAGAACAAGATTTGGAGCTTGCATGTGGTGATCCAAGGAAGTTTTTGGATCAAGCTTGGACCAAGTCAAGATGATGTGAAGCTTCAAGTGAAGACTTCAAGAAGTTGAAGACTTGTGTCTAGGTATAAAATTTGTATTTTTGTTTTAGTAAAAATGTAAAGGATAGATAGTTGGTGGATTGCTCAAGTTATATCACACACACACACTCTTGATTAGAACTCTTGATTTAAAGTGCTTTCATAAAAGATTTCTTTTTAGAAAAGAATTTTTATTTAGTAAAAGATTTTCTAGAGTAGAAAAAGATTTTTCTTTGAGACAAAATATTTGTTGGTTTTTGGTATTTCTATCATGTATATTCTTTAACCAAAACCAAGTTGTATACTAGATTTCAAAACATAGATATTTCATATTGATTGTGGAGTGGATCATATCCATACACACTATGCTTTTAAATGGACTCAAATATCTTGTTTTTGTATTTGATAAAGGTTTGGAAAAACATTTCATGGAAAATTAGGTTTTTATCAAAAGAATTTTTACCAAGTATTTTACCTTGATATTAGTATGACACATGCTCATACTCTATGATTTTTCAAGACCAAAACATTTTATCCAAGACCCAAAACCTAATCCAAATTTTCCAGGTCCAGGAAGTTCTGATTTTTCAGAATTTCTCAGTGACCGGTCGACCGGCAGTCGACCGGCACTCGACCGACATGCACAATTTTTGTGCATGTGCGTATCAGTCGACCGGAGTCGACCGATACTCGATCGACCCAAACCTGTTGCTCTCTGGAAAATGCCAGTCGACCGGATCGGTCGACCGACAGTTCTTTCCAGAAGAGCGGTCGACTCACCAGTCGACCGGTGGCTGCAACGGTCAGAAAAATGACCGTTGGCCGGTCGACCGGAGGTCGACCGCCAGCTCTGACAGAACCCCAACGGCTCTTTTTCTGGGCAGCCTATATAAAGGGTTTTTGTCATCTGTTTTAGATAGAACATTTAGGAGACTTCTTGAGCTGTTTTTCAGACACTTTTAGAGGAGTTTCTCTACAAGATTTTAGTGCAAATACTTCCAATCAAAAGGAAGAGTTTTTATCAAGAGAGTGTTAAAGTGATTTCTTGAGTTTTCCATCAAAGCTTTCTTTCCTTGATTTTCTCACACCACACTTGAGCTATCCATTGCTAGATATTCTAATAGGTGTGTTGTAGTGAGAGTGCTCTTTAGGTGATCAAGTGTTGTGATCATCAAAGAGATTTTTTCTTTGTATTTGAGGAAACGGGCAAGTGTGCTCGTTGTTGGTGGTTGGAGTTCGGTTGTGAACTCTTGGTGGTAGAGGTACGGCCTCGGCGAGTCGGTGGACTTGCGTGTGTACGGGACTTGGGAGTCCGAGGGTTTGTAGGTGTACGGCACCGAGGAGAGATCCGGTGGGATCTTACATAGTGGAAATCCTTCGTGTGTCGAAGGCGGGGATGTAGAGCAAGTGTGCTCGAACCTCGAAACAAACCCTTTGTGTTTGCGATTGCTTACTCTTCCCTCTCTCTCTCTTTGTCTCTATTTTATATCTTGCATTCAATTTATTGTGTTCATCTTATATATGCATGATATATATACCCTTGTGCTTAAATTGCTATACTTGCTTGGGATTGTTGTTAACACTAGTATTCAACCAAGAGAGCCAACGCGGCACCTCAACCCATTCAAGGGGAATCTAGAGGAGCTTGTCCAGAGCCTCGCAAGGGGAATTCGGCAACACTCTTGTGTTATACATAAGTGTTTTATTAAAAGAAGTTTTAATTTGGTCAACTTAGTTTTAATTCCGCATTATTTGTTCATAAGTGACCTTTAGATTAGCCATCACCTATTCACCCCCCCTCTAGGTGATCTTACAAGGATGCGATTTGAGCTTGGAGGCCCTTAAGGACTTCGGTGTCTAAGGAAGAACCCTCCTTGGATTTCTCCGGGTTTGGTTGCTCATTGCTGAAGTGTTCCTCCTCATCGTGATTGCTCCCGGCATCATTGTTATTCCGGTTATTGAGGAGTCGAGCGAGCATCTGCTGAATATTGTCCAGGGCCTCTTGCTGAGTTCTGAAAGTTTGCTCCTGAGCTTCCAGGCGCCGACGAAGATCATCGTTGACGTTATCAGCCATATTGACTGATGCTTTGTCTTTTCGCACCGAACTGACTGTCGTCGAAGAGGCGTACCCACTATCTTCATCTTCTTCGTCCGATGATTGGAGTGATCTCCTGGGCTCTGGCGGGGCTAGGGCCGTCGAGGAAGAAGGCTGTTCATAAGTGTGGGGTATCGCCACCCTGGATCTGGTGTTTCGGAAAACACCTTCCTCATGCACCAAGACTTCGCCTAAGCCTGGGCTGTAGTCTGGATCTGGGGACTCTTGTCCTCTTCCGGTCATGTTGACGGATGCCGAGGGTAGATCTCGCGAGATGCTCCTTTTGCGATGTTTCACCGGGACTTGTACCGATAGTTGATCGAAAGCTGACCGTCGTCTTGGAGGCGTGGTGGAAGTTGGTCACAGCCGGCAATGGACCGAGTGGAGTGTCACCAGCTGACATCCCACTTGTTGACAACAGGGGGAAGAGGTTTGTCTATCTGTCAACAATTTCCTCAAATCGAACCCGGTTGGGTCCCTGCAATCGAGCGCGAAGGCTCTTTTGGGTCGCACATAGGGCGATGTCCTGCTTCTTTTATCCCTGTAGATGGGATTAGCACTGAATAGTGCTTTGGTTCTAGCTTCGCCATTAGACGCGAACTTAGTGCTTGACGCACTGAAAAGCGGAGCACGCTGCGGTGCTTTATCCGCTATGCTGCTGCGAAGGCGATTAGCCTTAGATGGTACTTTGGCTTCGGCTTTGCGGTCACGAACCCTGCGCGTACGCTGTGGTGCAGTGGCTTTGCTCATGAGAACGAGGCCGGCGCGAGGCATCGCTGCCCTTGAATTGGACGACGGTATGATTGTCGCCGTAACTTTATGATTGGAGCAGACAGGCATCTTGCCTTTCTCTTCGCGGGAGAGGCACGGTTTAGGCGTTGCTACGCCTGAAGCTTCGGCTGAAGACTTCTGTTTAGGCTTCCATACCCGCCTTGGCAGAGGAGACTTAGGTTCGTAAAGAACCTGATTTGCCACATACGAGGCTGAGGGGTGTCGGCAGAATTCTGCTTCCGGTTTCTGATTTGAAACCTTGGCCGTGGAACCCTTCCTATGCTTCCGTGCTCGAAGCATTGGGCTACCCCCAGAGAGGACTTCTTCAAATCTTGCTTGATCGAACCGAACCACCAAGTTCTCGCAAGTAAAAGAATCAGACTGCGGACATGCTCCCTTGTTGCGCCAGAGGACCGCAGCAGGTTCGCAGAGAACCTTTTCAGTCTCCGCAGAGACTTTCCTTGAAGATTTAGCCAGAGAAGCTCTGGCTGCACCAGCTTTTCTGAATTCAGAGTTAGACCCGAAGGTCTGTTCGTCGCATTGCGACACTTGATTCTCGGCAGTGGAGAATTTCATCCCCAGCGGAGTCGCCATCTTGTTTTCCATTATGTTTGCAAGGGGGAAAACTTACAAAAAAGGGTTGAGGAGCTAAATTACAAGTATTCTTAAAAAGATTACAAGTAGATCTCCTCAGAGATTCTGGAGAAGTGTGCCGATAGGAGTCTGGTCAGCGCGCGACCACTTTGTCCCTTTGACGATGCGAGCGATGAGATTCCCTTCTCGCCTGGTTCGGGGAATCAGAGAATAGAAGGTTGGTAGAACCCTCTTACTGCTTCTCAAAATCGCCTTCAATTAGGAATTCCTTCTCGCCTGGTTCCGGAGATTCCTTGAGAAGAAGGACGATGTTAGGGTATCAGCACCCTGGATAGAGAAATCAATTCTCTAAAAGGTCTCTGAATTCGAGAGCGCACGGTGCTTTTTGAAGAAGCCTCTGCTTGTGGAGTCCTCTAGTATATGTGCGTGGTCTCTCTCTCTCTCTCGATTGATCGATCTCTTTCTCCCCCCTCTCCTTGTACCCCTGGCGGGCTATTTATAGGGAGAGCAAGGGTATAATCGTCCCTTGAGGATATGGAAACAGATTGAATCAAATCTGTTTAAATCTGGAAAGTAGCCTTGCTGCGAGGCTAAGATAGCTTCTGCGGAGCTAGAATTGGCAGGTCGGTTGATCCTCTTGATCTGTTTTGATCCTTTCCATATCGTTGGAAGATTTCCCCTGATCTTCTTACTTGTTTTAGAAGAGTCAAGAGATTGTGGCAATCAACTGCCAAATTTGATCTTTGATTTGATCTTAATTGGATTTGATCTGATTGGATCCGATCTCATCCGGAAATCTGATTGGTCAAAGGTTGACCGTGACAGATTCATAGCAGCGCTGCCCGCATTGAGCTCGTGGCGGAGCTAGAGGCAATTCTTGGCGAAGTCCGAAAAAGAGGCTTTTTGGCGAAGCTGTCAGTTGGCTTCTTGGCGAGGCTTTGGATGGCTTCGAGGCGAAGTCGAGTGATATTAGCCTCTCAAACGAGGCTCATGCGATGCTAAGTGCTAGCACCTTAGACCTGCTGAGGTCTGTTTAGAAACAATCCGGGTTCACTGTCTGCTTGCTGGATCAGTGGAGTCCAAGTTGCTTCCTTGTCCCTTGGAGATGGGTGAAAACTGGTATTCAGCTCGTCTGTCACTTGTCTTTTGTAAATGTCAACAAGTTTAGACATTGTTCAGACCAATAAGAATCTTGTCTTTTTTAAGTGTCAACACCAGGTCACAAGCCCATCGAACTCAAGTGGGTTTACAAGGTGAAGAGAGACAACGAGGGAAGATACTCAAGTACAAAGCAAGGCTTGTCGCGAAGGGCTATGTACAAAGACAAGGTGTCGACTTTGATGAGGTATTTGCCCTGGTCGCGAGACTTAATACTGTTCGATTAATTCTCGCCCTTGCAGCTCACCAAGGATGGCAAGTACACCATTTAGACGTGAAGTCGGCATTTCTTAATGGAGATCTCAAGGAGGAAGTGTATGTAGCTCAGCCCGAGGGATTCATCATCAAGAATCAAGAGGACAAGGTGTATCGCTTGTCCAAAGCTCTTTACGGCTTACGACAAGCACCAAGGGCTTGGAACCTGTGCCTTGATAACTGCTTGAAGAACCTTGGTTTCAGTAGGTGCACCCAAGAACAAGCAGTCTACACGAGAAGCAATGAAGATGGAGTGCTGATCGTAGGTGTATATGTCGACGACCTCATTGTCACAGGAGCAAGTCCAGCTGCAATGAGAAGTTACAAGCAACAGATGATGCAAGAATTCGACATGAGCGATCTTGGATTGCTCTCATATTACCTTGGGATCGAGGTAAATCAACAAGCTGATCACATTTCATTGAAGCAAACAGCCTATGTTAAGAGAGTATTGAAGCAATCCGGGATGGAGGATTGTAACGCAACGAAGTATCCTATGGAGGCTAAGTTGCAGCTCAACAAAGATGAAGGAGGGACACCCATTGATGCAACTTAATACAGGTGTGTCATCGGGTGTCTAAGGTATCTAACTCACACTCGCCCAGACTTGAGTTACTCCGTTGGGATTATGAGCAGGTATATAGAGAGGCCGACGACCCTCCACCATCAAGCCATGAAGCATATTCTCAGGTACTTAAAGGGGACACTTGAATATGGGCTCGAGTGCAGGAGAGGCCAAGGAGATGCAGAGGTGATTGGCTTCTCCGATAGCAACTTGGCCGGAGATGCAGATGACAGGAAGAGCACGACTGGTATGGCTTTCTATCTGAATCAAAACCTAATCACTTGGGCTTCGCTGAAGCAAAAGACCGTGGCCCTTTCCTCTTGTGAAGCAGAGTTTATGGCGGCAACAGCCGCAGCTTGTCAAGCACTGTGGCTCAGGAGTTTGGTGAGCGAAGTGACTGGTCGTTCACCCAAGCCAGTCACATTGTTCGTCGATAACAAATCAGCGATTGCCCTGACAAAGAACGCTGTATTCCATGGTCGGAGCAAGCACATAGATACCCGTTTCTATTTCATATGGGAGTGTGTTGAGAAAGGGCAGATCAAAGTCGAGTTCGTGCGGACTGAAGATCAGAAAGCAGACATTCTGACGAAGGCACTCGCAAAGCAAAAGTTTGCGGAGATGCAGCAGAAGCTCGGAGTTCTCAACCTCAATCGTGCCTAGATTAAGGGGGAGACTGTGAGCCAATAATCAAGGCACGATCCAGCTACGCCCAGTCAAGTTTGTTAGAGTTTGTTAGCATAATTGTAGGATTTGATGGCATCATTTTAGTTAAGTTTGTTGAGGTTGTGATTTGATGGCATCATTTTAATTGTAGGATTTGATGGCATCATTTTAGTTAAGTTTGTTGAGGTTGTGATTTGATGGCATCATTTTAGTTAAGGTTGTGATTTGATGGCATCATTTTACCTAAGTTAGTTGAGGTTGTGAAGGCTATTTAAAGGCCAAGTAGCTGTATTTGTTTCACAGTGAATTGGAAAATAAAAAAAAAACCTGAAGTTTCTTTTCCCCTCAAAAATTAGTTTACCTCTCGTTCCCAGTTTGTTGCTACCGATCCTTTGCAGGTCTCGGAGCTGCTCGAAACCAACACATACCACTGGCTAAAGCTCATGTGTCTACAAACAGAGTAAAGTAGAAAATGTAGGGAGATTCCCATATCAGAGACAAAGGCTATACAAGTTCGCATGCACTCCTCACCAAAAAGACAGAAAGGAAGAACAAGAGGCAACAAGGAAAAAGAACATGACAGAAAAGCTATATTAATTGTGCCAAATCTTCTTCTCCATGCAAATTGAGCACATCTCAATGGGGACGATCAGCTTGGGCAGCCATGGCAAGCTCAAACTGCCATGGGGATATTGTGGGGAGAGAGAGGAGCTCCGGGCATTTGTTCCAGCTCTTCATGCCAGTGCTCCCACTATTGAATCCATCCCATCCCATATGAGCCACATGCTGGACATCAGTAGGGAGTCCAATCTCCATCTCAATCTCCTCGTCATCATCCTCCTCTTTGTAGAATTGGAACAGGTAGGATAAGTTCTTGAAGCTCTTGATCACCTTCTGAATCCCCGCGGAGATGTTGGGCTTCGGGAGAGGAAGGAGTGAGCTCTTCATCCTCCCATTGTTGGATTGAATTTCGCCTTCATACAAACAAAACAAAATGAACCAAATGGACACACCACAATATATATAGAAACAAAGCGAGGAGAGAATTGGCTTACTTGTTGGCGTTGGATTCGGTTCCGCCTGTGATTTCTTGGGTTGGTTCTCAACGACATCGACACTGGATTGAGAAACACAGCCGGCAGAGAAGGGAAGCTAGCGAACCTCTCCACCCGGTCCCTCATTGTCTCATATGAATAAAATGGCCTTAGGGATGGTTGTGAGCATGGAATAGAGATGAAGTGTGAGTGGATTTGTTATATTGGGTGGTGATGGCTTTGTTAGCAAGTATGAATGATTTCCACATATAGGAGGGGGTACCCAAGTTTGGTGTCAGTGTGTGTGTGTGTGAGAGAGAGAGAGAGAGAGAGAGAGAGAGAGAGAGAGAGAGAGAGAGGCATAAGAGGAAAAGAATTATGGTGCTGGTTGGGTTGGGTTGGTTGATTGGTGCCCACCTTTTAGGTGATTGCAAGTCCAATTTGTATGTCAATCTTGGCCCCACTAAGTGCTTTTTGTAGTGATCTGAGAACCTTCTCTCTTGTGCCTCAACCTCTTGTGGACTCTTTATCTATCTTGTGACCACCCTTTAGTACCAAACTATCATGTTTAAGTTAAGCCCCCTCTCCTTTCTTTCCTTTTCTAATGGTTTTCCAACTACTCCCAGATTGGGGTCCTGAAATTAACTTAGGAGTAAAATGCAAGAAATTACAGATCATCATTAGACCTTAATTGAACAGGTCCATACAACATGAAGAGATGAAATACTTCATTGATTTGAAATAACCTAAGACAAAGACTTCATGATTTTCAAGTTCTGCAATTATTTCATGGAAAGAGTTAAAATGGCATGTAGTGAGGGAGGTTGTAAATAACTTCATACTGATGGAAGATGGTAGTTGGACTCGTTCTTTTTTAGAGAGAGAGAGAGAGAGAGAGAGAGAGAGAGAGAGAGAGAGAGAGAGAGAGAGAGAGAGGTAAGTGTGACTTACTGATGATTGCTGCATCTAGAGAAAAAAGAAAAGTTTTGATGGAACTCTTTCGACATCCTTTATTTCATTTGATGGAGCATGTGAAACTTCTAACATACCACTCTCAAGCACTATGTTGAGCCTTTCCATCCAAGGAAATTTTGGATACTGGAATGATCAGTGATTGGGACAGGCATGAATGCAAATGGTATTAATATCATTACTTATGTGCTCGAAAGACCCATATCTCCACCACTGGGTACCACCATTTCGTTGGGCCATAGAACTGTACTTCATCTCTGATGAGGTGAATCTGTTCAAAAAGGTGAGAGTTGAAGTATAAGAGCTGTGAAACTATCCTTTCTTCAAGGTGGGTCTATTGACTTGGCTGTAAAATGTGGCTATTAGGCAGATTGGTAAAATGACTGCTTGAGACACAAGAAAACCTAAAAGAACAAATTTTGAATGACTCAGGAAACCAAGAGACAAAGTAGGTATGAAATTGATCTAGGTCTTTTTCAAGACATATGCAACAACTGGTCCATAACTATTATAGTTTACAGAAAAGACACAAGTATTAGTTAGATATAGTGCATCAGAAATAGAACCTAGTTTATCTCAAATAAAAAGAAATAAGATCTAATTAAACAAGATCCTCAAAACTGCTCTTAGTGTTGCTTCTTCCAATAAAATAATTTAAGTTTGAACCATCTGCTCTTAATGGTAATGGAACTGGGTGGACTTTCTCACCTTTTCCTCTATGATGAATATTGCAGGCAAATGTGATCAAATAGTTGAAAAAGGCAAAACAGATAAAAGAGTTGTCCTTGGGAAGCTGCGAAATAACAATGATAAGCCAAAACATTACCATAACAGAAAGTATATAACATTGTAGCTGGTTTACTAGCACACATACAAGAGCCTTCCTGGAGATATGGTTTGAAGTCTGTGCTCTTGTTGTAGTACACACATATATTACACTAAATAGTCTGCAATGAAAATTGATGACTGTCAACTGGACAAATTAGTAAAGTTTAGATCACCTATGTCAAGCAATTTTTCTTTTCTTTCCTTTCTTGTTCTTTTTCTTCTTCTTCTTTTCCTTCGTCTGTGTGTGTGCATGCATTGTGTGTGTGTTTTTCTTTTTCTTTACTTTTCTTCTTCTTTTGACTGATCTAGGTCCTTTTCAAGTCATATGCAACAAATGACAAAAAATTATTATAGTTTACATAAAAAATACAAGGCGTAGTTAGATATAGTGCATCTTAAAAAAAGAAGTGAAACATAGTTAACATGATCCTTATCCTTCCTTAGATAATTAAGGTTTTAGGTAAATTGGTTTCCAGACAATAATTGCGCAATGGTCTTTCCTGTAATGCTCGATTAAAAGTTGAACTGAATAAGGCTTGGTACTAATTATTTTAACAAAGGAATAAGAGTGTACCCCTTTGGTTGGTAAGTATTCTGAAGCTGAAATCTGTCACAAATATTGAATTCAGCTTTATTCACCAGTAATCTCCACGAGAACACTTCCCATTCTCATAATGATGAAATTGGTGCGCATCTCTAAGGACAATCTGCCGACTAGTGGCTAGACTGATATATTTGATAGTTTCATGGCAGTCCATGCAGACCCGTAGATTCTTCATGACCCTTAAAGGTGTTCCACAGGGTGTGCTGATGATCCCATAGGCAATTGCAAGCTTCTCGCTGTGGAAATTTAACACTGATTCTCTTTGCTCTTCTTCCACATCTTGGAGAACCAAGTCTGTCCTGCTGCAATGCCCTAATTCTTTCAATCTCTCTATTAGGCGTTCCAGGTAAGAATATATTGATTCAGCCTCTGGGTGTGACCTATCTCCCACAACAAATATGCAGACCTTGTTCTTCAACTGAATCCAAGATTGATCAGGTTCTCTACTCTTTCCTCTGTCTCTCATCAAATTCCGTAAGTTGATGGCCTCTGCAAATCTCCTCTTGGTGGCATAAATATTAGATAGCAGAACATGCGAACCAGTTTCGTGTGGTTTTATATGAGCCCACTGTTCAGAAACCCAGATTGCCATTTCTTGATTGTTATGAAATCGACAAGCTGATAATAATGCTCTCCACAGGACACTCTGATGCTCGATATTGTTTTCGTAGATGAAGTCTTTTGCCTCGTCTAGTTGGCCAGTTCGGCTGAGGAGATCATTCATACACGTGAAATGCTCGATGCAGGGAAGGATTCTATAATCTTCTTGCATCAATCTATAATATTTGTGCCCTTGTTTAACCAGTCCACCATGGCTGCTTGCAGACAGAACGGCCACAAAGCTTTTCTCATTCGGCATAATTTTCTCCTCCAACATCTTTTCACAGAGCTGAATTTCTTCCCTCCCATGGCCATGTGAAGCGTAGGAGTTTATCATTATAGTCCACAGCACAACATTCTTACTGTATATAGTGTCAAAAGCCTTGTGAGCATCTTCCAGGCTTCCACACTTGGCACACATATCAGTGGATGGCTGACACCAAAAAGACATCAAAATCATGCCCTAATTTCTCGATGAATGCATGGATCTGCCTCCCTTGCTCTAAACTTCCATCATCAGAGCAGGCAGAAGAGACACTTGTGAGAGTAAATCGGTCCACCTTTATCCCCTCCTTGTAACATTTTAGAGAAGAGCTTGAGTGCCCCTTCGTCCATCCCATTTCCAACAAATCCAGTAATCATCGAACCCCACTGAATGGTTTTTGCAATTGAACCATTATTAGACTGAGATGAACTATCGAAAATAACCAAAGACGCTTCCGTTTTACCACATTTGCAGTGCATATCAATCAGGGAGTCTCGCATAAATGCATCATCCTCATACCCAATTCTCAAAATTGGATGAGAGTTTGTCTCCCCAGTTCAAGAAGAGTTAACTTACCAGCCAGTGTCAAAGCCATAGAGAGTGAACAGACTAACGCCCGTCTCCACCATCGCATGAAGAAGTATTAAAGCCACCAAATCAAGGCCATTTTGCATATGCCTGTTTTTTATCGTATTCGAGCTGAAACATCCCGAAGGGATGAAGCTCTAAATAACTTCAAACCAGTCGCATCTCCAATTTCTAAATAAGCACCGATCATAATATTCCACGAAATAGCATCTCTGTCAGCCATCATCTCAAAGACTTTATTTGCGTATCCAAGGCACCACACTTTGATAGAAATCAACCATCATATTCTCCAACACAACATCCTTTTCAACACCATTCCCCAACACCAATCCATGAATTCCCTTCCATATCTCGAGATCATTCAAGTTCATGCAACACTTGAAAAGAAGCCATTCGGCAGATCTCTCTGAGTCATCATCTGGGCAAATGAGCTCAGACACATTTTATGCTTCCCAATTCGAGAGCAGCCCGAAAATAGAATGGTCCACGAGAGGGCATCCCTCTCATTTATTTCATCAAACAGCTTGTGGGCAAGGTCCAAGGAACGGCATTTAGCGTACAGACTAAGGAGGCCAATGCCCACTTGCCCATTGAGAACGAACCAGACTTGATGGCTCTAGAATGGGGATTTTCGACTTCCGAAAGAATTATAGGAGTCCTAGAGGAATTCTTAAGCAACTTGATGAAGGCTCATTGAGGGTCTTCCGACGGCGAGAGAAAGATTGGGGCTGTGGGAGATGAATCTTTTAATTGGAGCTCAAAAGGAAACGGTGGTGCTGATAGAAGAGCAAACTCGCGGGAAATTCAAATTAAGCTCCGCCCTTGGCCGATTTGGCTGCTCTAAGTGGCCAGAAAGTCTAGGTGATAAACTCTCACATTTGTAAGTGAGTTTTACGTAAGTAAGTTTTACGGTATTTGATTGATAATATAAATTATAAATAAAAATATATATTACATTTTATGGTGTATGATTGGTAATGTGTAAATGTATGTGGAAGTAAGCGTGAGCAGCGGTCGGTTCGGTTCGGTTTGATTTTTGCGAATTTTTGCAAAATCGAATCGAACAGATTAGATTTAGGGTTGTTTGTTTCGTTGCAAAACGTCGCAAGTTGTAAGTCGTAAAATGAGAATAGAAAAAGTGAACTGTAGCAGAGAAAATATATTGTGTTTTACGGTGTTTGGTTGATAAAGTGAAATGTAAATGGAAAAGTATATTGTGTTTTACGGTGTTTGGTTGATAAATTGAAAGTGTAAATGGTAAAGTATATTGTGTTTTACGGTGTTTGGTTGGTAATGTAAAAGTGTAAGTGGAAAAGTTGACCACAAAATTAACTGTAGCAGTGATTTAAATATTATAAATACTATTAAATTAAATCTACTGTTGCAAATTAAATTGTATTAATAAATTTGAGATAAAAAATTAATAATCTTAATATTTTATTTATAACAATAATATTAATAAAATATTAGTATAAATAGTAAAATATTACTAAAATATTAACTAAATAAATAGTATAAAATTTTAAGAAAATCTAAAGAACATTAATAAATTTTAAGAATACTAATAAAATATAAATATTAAAAAATCTTACAACAATAATAAAATATAGTTATAACATTATAATATTAAAAATACTTGAAAATTATTATAATATAAATTTTAATTTAATATTATTGTAATATTATAGAAATATAAAATTAACAAAATAAAATATAATTATAATTTAATAATAAATTATCATTATAGTATTATTATACTGAATTATTATTACAATATTAACATAATAAAATATTGATATAATAATAAAATATATTATGATATTAATAAAGTAATTTTTATATTAAAAAATAAATAATTAAATATATAGTAATTTTATATTAAAGTATAATATTGTTATATTAATAAAATATTAAATCTAAATAAAATAAAAAAAATGGAATAAGTATTAATAAAATAATAAAGTATTAGATAAAATATTAAATAAAAATAGTAAATAAAAATAGTAAAATATTAAATATTAAAACAATATTAAAAATAATAAAAAATAAAGATTAAAAATATTAAATAATTAAATAATTAAATAAGAAATTGAACACTATTTAAAATATTAAATATTTAATAATATTAAATTATATATTGATTATCAAGTAACTGTTAAGTGTACTACAAGTGAGAGTTACATCACCACAAAATTAACTGTAGCAACTGCAAGTGAGAAAATATGAGTGTAAAAGTGAGATTTACATGACCACAAATTTAACTGTAGCAACTGCAAGTGGGAGAAGAAGAGTTGCCTTTTGCAACTTGTTTTTCAGCGAAACAAATAACAGAAAATAGAAAAGAAGTTTTACGACTTGCGTTTTGCGGCATTTTGCGGCAAATCAAACACGCCCTTAGTGACCGAATCAAACCGAACCGAATCGACTCGGCTCGATTTTTCAATTTTTTCGATTAGGCCTATATATTTTCATCATTTCTTGTATTTTTTTAATCACCATTATATTCAGGGGCGGAACCAGAAAATTTTTTTGGGGTGGGCTGCAATTTTTTATAACATATACTTATGAATTATATGAATTTATCAAAAGAATAAAACAGTATTCTCCACTAAATCAGGAGTGGAGGTAGGAATAAACTTGCTAAAAAAACCAATATAAAAAGGGGTCTAACACAATATATAAAAAAGAACAAAAATAAAAATTAGGTTTACGCCTATATATAAAAAAATGGGCCGGGCTGTAGCCCGGCCCAGCCCACTAATGGGTCCGCCCATGATTATATTATCATTCTTTAATATCCTAATTTCAAATATTCAGTATCCAAATTAGAAACAAGAAAAAGACCCTAAACTTAATGTGAATTAAAAATTTCATATTCTAAAACTTTCATAGTATATTAGGGCTCTTATATCAAAGCTCAAATAATTATTACTAATTTTTAATGACAAGAATGCAAAAGAAAGAACTATATTAATATAAATATTATTCTCAATTGTGATGGTGTACTTAACATAACTTTCACATGTTCAATATAAAAAAGATGGTATTGCTAGAAGTAATAAGATAAGGTTCCACCAGTTTTTATTATGAACTATATGATTCACTAAATTGAAGTTAGATGGGGTGATATATAGGGTGAAAGATTCGGTTCGGCTCCGTCAGGTTCGGGTTTTGAAACCTAAAACCGAAACCCGACCGAAGTCGAGAGGTTCGATTTGATTCGGTTTCAGTTTTCAATTTTTGGTCGGTTATTTCGCTCACCCCTATGTGGAAGTTGACCACAAAACTAATAGTTTGATAATTTAAACATATTAAATATTAAAAATAGTAATATAATAAAAAAATAAATATTAAAAATTGTAATCTAATATTATACTAATCTAATATTAATTATTAAAAATATTAAATGTTGCAATCTAATATTAAATATTATTAAGTTCAATAATTAAAAATATTAGATTTCAAAATTAAAAATTTTAATTCAATAATAAAACATTATTTATTTTATATTAAATATTACTAATTTAGTAATAAAAAGATTCTAATAATAAAAATTATTAGAATAATTAATAAAAACTTTAATCTAATAATTAAATTTAATCTAATAATTAAAAAATCTCATAATTTAAAAAAGATTAACCTAATAATAAAAAAATATTAAGCTAATTACAGTTAACTATATGCAAAACAAATTTGCGAAATCACAAAATTAACTATTTGTATTGTAAGTTGGTTGTAAGTGAGATTTGTATGACCACAAAATTAACTGTTTAGGCTGTAAGTGGGTTGCAAGTACATTTTGCGACTTACGGCCCCAAACGAACACCATAAGTGATTTTGCTGCAATTGTATTTTACTATTTATAGGCCAATTACGAAAAACAAACAAACCCTAAGGGGAGAGATGCAGCGAGGCGATTACGTCATCATTGCAGTGTCTTGACATTGACATTGGTGTGTTTCGGGCAGAGAGAGTTTTGAAGCTTTTAGAGAATGGCCAATCAGAAAACATATTTTGGGGGTGTTTAGCTATCCCAACAAGTTCAATGTTTGTTGAAGGGCCTGTTGGAAGCCCGACTTGGCAGAAATCCAAGTGAAAAATCAGCCCACGAGCCTTGTCAATTTTTTGGCGAAAAACTGCAGCATTGCAGAGAGGCTTTTTTGGTCCAAAATGTCAATCACACACACATTGCTGGAAAAAAGGAGAGGGGCCCACAAATTCAGAGAAAATGGGCAATTTTCAGTTCATTTTCTCTAAAACAAACATGCCCTAAAGGAAAATGATTTTGAAAGTGTGAAAGCACTTTGTATCATACATATTTTTTTATTAGTTTGCTTATATGAAAGTACTTTCACACTTGTAAAAAAGGAAAATCACACCCTTTTGGATCGTATTAAAGATATTATTACATTAAAATATGTAAGCCAAAAAATGAAAAGGAAAATTTATTTGGAATAATTCTCTAATGATGGTCAAGTACCTATTGAAAATAAGCAAGTCAAGTTGTTTAAGGTTTTTAAGAAATTCCTTAATAAAAGAGAAAAAAGAACTTAGATCTATCAATCAAGGTTACATCACGAGTCAGACATGTTTCAAGCAAGAGATTAATGGCTAGAATCTATCCAAGTGGAGACGTAAAAAAAAATCACAAAACAAACAAGAACCTGTTGTGAAACTTGAGAAATATAATATTGAGAGAGGGAATTCTAGAGAGTGAGTAGAAAGAGAAATTCTTATTGATTTCTAAAGTGTACATTGAAATGAATGAAGAAGGGTTTATTTATAGAAAAACTTTAAGTTACTATGCAGTCAATAGTAACCACTTTTATTATGGTGATTGGTGGTTTAAGAATGGAGGATGGAGTATGGTGGATAGCCATATTCATAACACTCCTCCTTGGATGTCCACCATTCATGATGTCTCATTAAAAACTTTGCTAGAAAAATCCAGTGTGATAAAATCATAGCGAAGGAAAAGAGTACACCATCATTGCATACGAGTTCTATATTGCCTCGTTAAAAACCTTATCCAGAAACCCGGTAGGACAAAATCATAATAAGGGAAAAAGAGTACAACCATGTAAGCTCCTTCTCAAGTTGGCATTAGTATATCTTCTTCATAAATCTCACAAATGACGCATCCTGATATTACGATTAAGCTTTCTGAGAGTTGTATTAGGAAGTATCTTTAGGAAGAGATCTGTCGCATTATCACTTGATCGGATATATTGTGTAACACCCCATCCTCGGTATACGTACACAGTTATGTATCCTGATTTTGGAGCGTATTTTTTTATTATTGTATTTTATTTTCTGTTATTTAAATTCTTACTCATATAGCAGTACTGCATGGTTTGACCTTTTTGGCATTCAGATTTGACCAGTTTCAGTTTCAAATATTATTTTTTAATATTCTAGATTTTTCATGATTTTTTGGAATTTTTCGGAATTAAATTGTAAATCTTCGAAACCGGTGTCGACTAGTGTCACTGACCGACTTTCAGATTTTTAATTTACAAACGGAGTTGAAAATCTAGAAACGGCTTTCATAATATTTCTTAAAATCATGTTTTCTATCTAAATAATTTTTTTGAGAATTTTTAGAATTTATCAAAATTTCACTGGATTTGGCGTCGACCAGTATCACTGGTTGATTCCAGGAATTTTAGTTTACTATTGGAATCAAATTTCTAAATTCCGCTTTCATATTACTACTTAGAATTATAATTTCTCCTTTCAGGCATTTTCTGAGATTTTTCAGATTTTATCAAAAATCTGGCCTACCCGGTGTGGACACCGTCTACAGTAGATTCCAGGATTTTTATCTTAAAAATGAGATTGAATTTCTAAAAACCGATTTCACCAAAAATCTTTAAATAATATTTACTATTTTTGAGAATTTTTTGGGAAGCTTTTCAAGATACTTCATTTTTCGGACTTTTTCTAAGTTTTCGGTGTTTTCCCAGATACCGGAATTCTGTCCGGATATTTTATTTTTTCTCTCTCCTTGCCTAATGCGAGATCCACTAACTCTGAATTCAGAAATAAATGCGAAGTCTCTCTCCATTCCGCATTTAATGTTGTGTCCTTCATAGAAATCAACTCAGATCATGACACCCATGCTTTTTCGTCCTATTCTACCAACGCAACTTTGTATTTCTTGAACGCAAGTTTGTTTACTGCGTCCAGTAATAGCTAGACGCAGGTTTTCTTTGGGACGCAGCCCTTTTGTGAAGGGCGCCACTTTTGAAATGCATGTTTCATAATGGAGAGACTATATTATAATATAAACCTTTCCCTCCTTTATATATATACATATACATCCCCATCTTCTCTCTCTTGCACTTTCTCTTCTCCTTCTTCATTTTGCAGCCAGCAAAAGCCTCAAAAACCAGCAGCAAACGGCAGCCATTAGTGGTGGTTATTGGTCATTTTTACCACCAACTCCTTCCACCATTTTCCCCACCACTTTCTTCTCCATCTCATCCTCCACTCTAACAACAATAACACCATCTCCACCCTCTTCTTCTTCCTCTTTTCCACCAAGAAAACCCATCTTCTCCATCAACTTCACCACCATTTCCACCACCACCTACACCACCTTAACCACCACCAAGCATACCATCTTCTTCTCCTCGTCATTCTCTTTTCAACGAACTATAGGTTCGTCCTCCGAAACATCGTTTGCAAAACTTCATTTCTTTCATTTGAACTACACTTGCACCATCAACCTCCCTCTCTTTTAGTGCCTTGTCCACCCCACTCCGGCCAACTCCGGCCAACTCCGGTCACCGCCGGCGACCACCGGCCAATCCACAGTCGGCCTACCTCCCCCTTCTCTTCTTTCTTTCTTTCTTTCCTTTGCATTTCTTTCTTTCCTTCCTTCTTTCTTTTCCTTCCATTTTCTTTTCTTTTCTTTTCTAAACATGCGTCTCCCCCTCTCTCTTTCCTGCGTCTCTCTCTCTGCGTCTCCCTCATTTCTCTGCCTCTCTATTTTTCTCCTGTTTTAGTACTAGACGCGGAGCTTACTCCCGCGTCCAAACACCTCTTTAACGCGATCTTCGCGCTCATATGTTAACGCGACGCGGAACTCATACTCGCGTTTGCGTTCTTCCTGTATTCTAAAACGCGGGTCTCAGACCCCGCGTTTGTGACCTCAACGCAGCGCAACCTCCCGCGTCTGCGACCCCTGCGTCTTCATTCTCACTTTTCTGATTCATCCTTCTCCTCCTCCATAAATATTTAAACGCATTGATTCCCTGGATTTCAGAGCTTGAGATTTCCCCGTATTTCTTGAAGTTTTAGGCGAGTGTTCTCGCCTTTCTTCAGATTTTCCTGCTTTGTCATGATTGACTAATATTATATTATTTTTCTGGCACACTTGCACGCATCATGCTACTACTTGATATTTACCCCGCAATATCATATTGATACCTGACTTTAGATTGTCACATTTACGGGAATCTTGTACCGCTATCCTGTATTATACACAGTGACTTGAAATGACAATACTCATGTACTCTTGAACTCCTGATCTTGACATGCTCTTGCCTTCCCGTAAATTGATAATTACGTAATAAACCATAAAAAGGAACCACTTGAATCGGGTCGGGGGAAACTTGCGGCTATCAATATATGTTCGTGTTTACAGTGGTTTTAGGTATGTTGTGCAACTACATTTCCGGTTTGACCTGAGGGCCTCCAGGCGACCGAGGAGAGCGCTGGCTCCCTCCTTCTTGGTACCATCTTGACAAGGGCATCCTATAAGACCCTACTGTACGCCTTGCGGCAGGTTCCGTCCTCCAGCAACGGAACAATCCTGGGCCGTGGTCCCGGGTATGCACGGGACCCACTATAAACATTGTTCATTGATACTCCCGTTGGTTTCCAATAACAGTCTCGAATTACTCATATGTGGATGTATGTGTGCTGGGACGCTATTACACATACCTAGACATACGGGTAGAACGAGTAATAAGTATAAATATTAAAAATGGCAGAAATAGATTTATTCAGGCCTTATTACTTTCATTTTATGCCTCCATTTCATGCTTACTGTACATGCACTCTCAATACGGTTCTTGATGCTTAATACGATTTGATCATATCAACACCTACATATACTTATCTCTACATGACACTTGGCTTTTACCTGCATATTTGTTAGGGAGCTTCTGACTCCCCTGAACTTGCATGTTCAGGTTCTGAAGCGTGGACTGAAGCGGAGCCCTCCACCGAAGACCAAGCCTATCTCTCGGAGCAGGCTGATTTGTCCTAGTTCCTTCTGTTCCTGAATCTTCCAGCAGGCTCGAGGATCTCCTTCTTAACCCGTGAGCACCTTTTGCTGTACAAATTG
Organism: Agave tequilana; assembly: GCA_038442645.1. Taxonomy (NCBI): domain Eukaryota; kingdom Viridiplantae; phylum Streptophyta; class Magnoliopsida; order Asparagales; family Asparagaceae; genus Agave; species Agave tequilana. Next base: position 44,448 of record JAVJIF010033531.1, on the reverse strand, counting down.
TAAATTTCACTTTTGTACCTAGCTGTGATATAATGTACATGTACCATTATATCACGCTCTGTGATAACTTTGTAATCCTTATGTTGGAATGTATATTGCCACGTGCTTCCGTACTCTTTTACTTGCCTGTACTGATGCTTAGCGTATATATACGTGAGGGTATTTCTGACCTGCGTATGTACGTCGCAGTAACGTCTCCGTACCCGCCGGATCGGGGCATTACATATTGAATATTAATTTTCTTATCCTTTTCAAGCTCTTGGCTGAATGAGAAGAACTTCAGCGGTATGTGCTTGGCTCGGTCACTTTTGATGTATCATTCCTTCATTTAAGCGATGCATGCAACATTGTCTTCAAATAGTATTGTTGGATCTCTATCGGCTAGTAATCTACAAATTACTTGGATATATTAAGTAACAGACTTTAGTCATATATATTCTCGACTTGCTTCATGGAGTATAATAAGTAGCTGCTTTTGTGAACACCAAGAGATGATCGTACCTCTGCATGTGAGCACATATCCTATTTGAGACCTGGCTTTATGTGGATCTGATATGTAACCTGCATCTGCAAACTAATCATTTCTTATTTTAATTCTCTGGAACAAAACAAACCCAAATTAATTGTTCCTCGAAGATAACAAAATATATGTTTAATTCTATTCCAATGTCTCTGTATAGGAGATGAGTTAAATCTTACTAATAGATTAGTAGCAAATGCTATTATCTGATCGGGTACAATTAGAAAGATACATAAGAGCTCCAATTGCACTTAGGTATGGTACTTCAGAATCAATAACCTCTTTATTATCTTTGCAACGGCGAAATGGATCATTTTTCGTATTTAATGATCTAACAATCGTTGGAGTACTTAAAGGATTTATTTTATCCATGCTAAAGTGTTTCAAGACCTTTTCAAATATTTGATTGATGTAAAAGTATTCCACTTTGAAGGTGCTCAATCTGTAAGCCAATACAATATTTGGTTTCTCCGAGTTCTTTCATTTCAAATTCTTTCTTTAAGTACATCATTACTTCTAGAATTTCTTTATGAGTCTCGATGATGTTTAAATCATCAATATAGACAGTAATGATAATGACTCCGAATGTTGTTTTCTTTATAAAACATAAGGGCATATAGGGTTATTTACATTATTTTCTTTAACAAATACTTGCTTAAGCGATTATACCATATGCGCCCTGATTGTTTTAACTCATATAACGATCTTTGTAATATGATAAAATTAACTTTTTGAGTTTTGAACTTGATACTTCAGGCATATTAAATCCTTCAAGGATTTTTAAATAAATATCGTTATCAAGTGACCTGTATAAATAAGTTGTAACAACATCCATAAGACACATTTTTAAATTTTTAGAAACTGCTAGGTTGATTAAATATCTAAACGTAATTGCATTTATTATTAGAGAATATATTTTTCATAATCAATTTCAGACCTTTGAGAAAAATCTTGTGCAATAAGTCGAGTTTTGTACCTCACAATCTCATTTTTCTTATTGCGCTTTCACACAAAAACCTATTTGTATTCTATTGTTCTCACGGCCTCAGGCGTGAAGATAATAGGTCCAAATATTTTTCGCTTATTGAACGAATTCAATTCAGCCCATATAGCGTCCTTTCATTTAATCTAATCATGTCTATTTTGACATTCAGCGACAAATCTTGGTTCATAATCCTCGCTTCTATTAAAAATATCACATGCTATGGAATAAGAAAATATTTCTTCAATATTTTTCATCTCATTTTAATTCCATAATCCTTCAATATTGATATAATCAATAGAGATCTCATGTTTTTCTATACCTCCAGGTTTTCTATCTCTTGATTTGTCTTATTTTGTGTTTCTTTTAGAACACTTCCTCTATATTGGGGTCATCATGCCTATCTGCTCATTTTTTTTGAGAATTTTTATTTTTAGAACCGACAACCACGCTTCAAGCATGCCTTAGATTCATTAGTGACTTCATTTTCAGATTGTCCTTTTGGGATTTCAATCCGAGCATGAGCACTTGCAGCTGGTATATATAATTTAATCATTGTTTTGTATCAGTGAACACATCTGGTAATTGATTTGCTATTTCTTGTAAATGCATAATCTTTTGCACTTCTGACTCATACTGTTTTGTGTAAGGATCAAGATGCAATAAAGTGGTTACTCCGTGTAATCTCCTTTTTCAGCTGTTTCTTTTCTTCTCTCAATGTTGGGAAAATTGCCTCATTGAAATGACAGTCAGCAAATCAAGCCGTAAAAACATTACCGATTTGAGGTTCAAGATATCTTATGATATAAAGAAACCCATAGCAACATATATTCCCAGTCTTCTTTGAGGACCCATCTTTTGTACATTGTGGTGGAGCAATCGGTACATATACCGCACAATCAAAAATTCTTAGATTAGAAATATTTGGTTCTTGACTAAATGCCAATTATAATGTGGAGTACTCATGATATACAATTGTCTAATGCGAAAATGTCATAACATGTAAAATTACATGACCCCATATAAAAATAAGAAGCTTTATTCTCATTATTAATGGTCTAGCAATAAGTTGCTTAATCAGTATTTAGTCAAACCATTTCGTGTATGTACATGAGCAACATGATGCTCAATGGTAATCCTAATTGATATATAATAATCGTTAAAACTTTGAGACGTAAACTCATCAACGTTATCAAGTCTAACTTTCTTGATTGTGTAATCAGAAAATTGTGCTCATAATCTAATTATTTGAGAAAGAAATCTCACAAATCCCATATTGCGAGTAGATAATAGATAAACGTGTGACCATCTGGTATAGACATCTATCAATACCATAAAGTATCGAAATGATCCACATAGTAGGTGAATAGGCCCACATATATCATCTTGAATACGTTCAAGAAATGTAAGTGATTCAGTTTTAATTTTAGCTGGTGATGGTCTCATGATTAATTTCCCAAGAGAATAAGCCTTACATGAAATTTTTACTTCTTTGAAAGATCTTCTGACCCTTCAATGAATGTCCATATGAGTTTTTAATAATTCTTCGCATCATTATTGAACCAGGATGATTCTAAATGATCATGCTACAGAGTTAATATCTACGGATCTTCTTTAACTACCATATGTGACTCAATCACATTTATATATGTGTAATGCAATCCTAAGGAAAGTTTTGATAGTTTTTCTAATATACACTTCTTTCATGATGTATAGGTAGTAAGATACATATACTTTACATTTTTTTCAGTTGCAGACTGAGTATCATATCCATGAAGATATATGTCATTAAACTCAACATATTTCTTTGGACTTTGATGAAAATAAAACATCATTTATGAAAAACTTTATTTCATTTAGCAATATGAAGCTGGCTTTACCAGTTCCTTCAATCAAGTCCACAGGACTGATATTGTATTAATAATTATCTTTGTTGGTTTTAAATAAAAAAAGTATCTCTTATATTTTAGAATAGTCTGTGTTGTACTACTATTAGGTATGAAAATATTACCGATAGTGAATTTGGCTCCATCATTAATATAATTCATATCAGATTTCATGCAAAAATAAATTATTTGGTGAGAATAAAATTTCAAACATATTATTATAAATGAAATATTACATTAGAAGATAATTTGATAAACATAAATAGGGAAATTTAGTAATACATTTACATATCTAGTTATCAGCAGTATCATTGTCAGCAAAATCATCAATAAAATCTGAAGCATCAAGATAAGCTGAATCATCTATAGGATCATAACGTTCAGTGAAATTCACTTCCTTTTCTTTCCCTTTTAAGGATGGCTTGTAAAACTTACAAAAGTGTTATGGTGTTCGACAGGCTCGAGACTAGTGCCCTTTGAAAGCACATTTATAACATGAATCTTCAGGATTTCAGAGAGAATTTTCACGAACATCTTTTTCTTTATCATGTCTTTCCGCATGATATTTCTTGTGGATCACGTTATTTTGTGAAAGGTTGTAATAACCACTTCGTCCGGGTTCACAGCCAAGATCATGGCCACAACCATGATTATATTCTCATTCATAATTTTTAAAAAATGCAGTATTTACTTCTAAAAATGCTGCTGAACCAGTTGGACGAGGCTAGTGATTCTTTATCAAAAATTCATTATTTTCTCTATGACAAGAAGAGATGAAATTAATTCAGAATATTGCTTAAAACTATGAAATTAATATTGCTATTTGATTGACAGAGAAAGAGAATAAAAAGAAAAGATTAATGTTAAAAAGTTTCTTAGTTTCTTCGCAATTAATCTACGTTAGCAAGGGCTAAAGCGAATCGAACCTTAAGGAGAGATGCGATAGAAGCTTTTTGGTACTATTGTCTTCTTATTATCTTCTCTATTTAAAGAACTTGAAAAAGAAGAGATGGATTGTATGAGAGAGAGAGAGAGAGTTAGTCTAAAAGAAAGGTTCATATGTTAATAATAATCAACCACCATAATATGCTAATGCCCAATACATAATAACTTCACTTCAAATCCTAAATATGATATTCTACCACAAAATCAAGTAAGATACATAAGATAGAAACTGGGTTATGTTTGAAATAACACAGATTGAGATTTTTCTGCACACAAAATATGAAATATTAGATTTAGAACAAGATGTGCAAGGTGCTCAATTCTAATCCGCGGTAGCAGTGGCTATGCGGGTCGTGATTCTCAGGGAGGGACTAGCGATGGAAGCGTTTAAGTAAGTTATCTCTTTTTATTTATTTTTATTATTTACAATGGTATTTACAATGAAGTGAGAAGAAAAGAATTTGGAAACATGTGGAAGATGTGGATCTAAACTAAAATTAGAAAGAAAACTATAACACATACATACCTCTTCAACCTGCTTACCTTTGATCTGTTGCAACGACTTACCTTGTCTTAGAAGGCGTTCAAGTATGACATATAGGATCGTCCACCTTCGCGATCTACACTATGAAAAGAAAAGACAAACTAAAAAGAAGGCTTGTTCATCTCCATAGGCCATCAAGGGCACTTCTTTGGCTAGGCAATCTCGAAGCGACCAGTTCTCACGGTTTGCAAGTCATCAGAGAGAAAAATAATTAAACAAGAATAGAAAAATAAAACAAGGATAAAACATGAATAAAAGAAATAAAACAAGAATAGACAAAGACAAACTTTGAGCAGATTTTATTAACAATGGAGAAAAAGTAAGACTTACACCGATGTCACCTCAGTACAAGTATGAACTCCTTTCCTCTCCTCTTCTTTTACAAAAATTACAAAAGAAAACGAAAATAGAAACCTACTACAAACTAGAAGAAAGCCTAAAAACCCTAACTTTTGGCCCTGTACTGTGCTGGACGACGTTCTAGGTTGCACTGCAGGGGTATTTATAGGTGCAGAAGGAAGTAGAGTCCCAGAACGACTCCTCCACAAAAGCGGCTCCCTGGACTCATCCAGATTGCCGCGAAAACGCGGCTTGGGCCGCGTTTCCGCGTCCAAAGTGTAGCGGCTGGCCACGCGCTTTGGCGTGTGGCCTCCCCTGGTCCGTCCATCTGGGTGTAGTCTTCTGGAAGTTGCATCCCGACTCTTCATCTTGGGATTTCGAGATAACTTGGGAAGCAAGTTACCCTAGATCTCAAATCTTCCCATATCTTTTAAACGAATTTATTATCTTTGCACTCTCTTTCTTTGGCTTTTATCCTCATCCTGCAAGTGTTTAGGGTTGAATAGAAGTCTATCCTTCCCTCTTCTTTGTATTTGCAACTATTGCCCTTGTGTAATTGCAATTTTGACATTTAATAATTGCAACTTTTACATTGGGCTTTAAACATGGGCTTTTGGGCTTCTTTTGAGGCTTTATTCCGTTATTTTTATTTCTCAAGGCCTGCACACAATAAATAATAAAATATTAATAAATTGTGCATGATTATATGAATAAATATGAAAATGTGATGGTAAATGTAATGATAAAAATGCACTTTTCATTACCAATCACACCCCCACACTTATCTTTTTACTCGTCCTCGAGTAAAAATCAAAAAAAAAAAAAAACTAAACTAGCTAACTCACTTTCGTAGGAATCACGATTGCACTTAGCATGTGCAACAAGCCGTTAAACCCCTAGGTTACCCTAGAGGACGAGTGTTGTCTCGTGAGGGTTTTCAGCGGATTACACCCACAAAATCCATAAAAAGGAAAATATTTGAAATACGTTTGAAGAGACTAAGTAATCTATAAGTTTTTAGGATCATCATTTTTATTCATTCTTAAACTTAGTCTTAATAAAGTGAATTGTTATCCATTTTAAGTAAGGGTCAAAATTGAATTTTTGTATAGTCTTTTTCGTTACCAAAATCATATGCATCCTTATGAATTTTTACTAGGAATTCCTTAACTTGGACTCTCATGCCTCTTTATTATTATTATATATATTTTTTTTCTTTTTTTTAATATGTATAACTCATCTAATTTTCTTTCGTGTAAGCATGAAGGCTTCTTGAGGCACTCATACCTAACTAATTGACTATTAGATGTGTTAATACATATATAATATTTCTTAGTTTTCTTAGGCTTTCTAATCCACCCATGTAGCGAACTTAAAGTCGGTGGCTCGCAAACCGGTCAGTTTTAGGGCACCGGGTGAGAAAACACCCCACAAACTCAAATTCGAGTGAACTAGGCCACAAAACTAAGGACTTTATTTTATTTAGAACTCACCTTTAGGCGTGTATACTTATGCCTCATGAGGCACATATATCCAGCTTAATTGGTGAATTTTTTTTAATAATAATTTTTTTATGAGGCACAAGAGTCTTTGTCTTAGAATCCTAGATATGCATTAGGTATGCACATTTCATTAAGGTAAAAATCAAGACTAATTACTTATTCAATTTCTCCTCCTATACCTAAAAATTAAACAATTTATTTATTTTGATCAAGTTTTTAGAAATCCTAATCATGATTTTCCTAATTCTTAAGATTAACTTTGATTTCTTTAAAAAGATAAGTCAAAATATTATCCTTTTTATAATATTTTTTTTAATTAGCAAATTTTTGTTAGTTTCTACCTATGTTAGTATGTTAGTAAAGCCTACCCCTACACTTATCTCATGCATTGTCCTCAATGTATGAATGAATGCATATATGCACGAAAAAGACGAAGGGAAGGCAGAAGTTACCTCTAGGTGATGGTTCCGGTGGTGGTCTAATTGGACCAAGCGTTGCTACCAAATCAAGATAATACAGTATTTCACGGAAGAACCCATCAAAATTTTTCTTGTATAACCCACTAAAATGTATGTATGATCATTTTTTAGCAATTTCCCCCATCAAATTTCCATAATTCATAATTATATTCAGAGTCTATTGTGTCAACCGCCTTATCCCAAAATGGAGTGTGAAAAGATGGAATGATTGACTTGGACGTCGTAAGTATGGGAACGAATACCAACTCAGGAAAGAAACTTAAATCAAGTAAGGGTTCAGGAGTCGGGCTAGGTTCAGGAAGTGGGTCCAAATCAATAAGCTGAAACTCAAGTCTACAATCAGTTTCCCAAAATGGAATGTGACTCAATGTTGGTGATTCAAGTTCAGTAATGATAGGTGTGGGAATCAAAACTGACTCTAAAAAATTACCTAAGTCGGGTAACAAAACAGGAGTTAATAATGATTCGGGATTTGAACTTGATCACAGATTTGAGAATCTAGGTCATATATCTCATTGAGCTCAATATCATAAAAATGAGAACTTGCCAATTTATCCATGGAACTTTTAAAATTGCAAAATTGGTCAAGTTTAATATGATCATCAAAAATGGGTGATTCAATTTCATGATGAATTGGTACAGGATCCAATGTTGACTCGGGAAAAGTAAAATCAGGTTGAGACACCGGAGTCATTATTGAATCAGGAAGTAAGATTGAATCACCAAGTGGGAGATCAGGATCATATTCATGCTCAAGTTCTATTTCAGGAAAGGAATAACTTGCCAAACTATCAGAAATTGGAGTTTCGGCAAGTTCAAATGATGGTACTGAATTAGAATCTTGTTGTCCAAAGCAATGTGACTCTTCGGCTCTAAGAGAGTGATCAGCGATATCAGAATTGGCCGAACGGTGAGAACGCAAAGATTGAACCATCATATCTATTTCATGATCACGAGCTAATCTAGCCTGAGTCATGGCTTCAAGCATCTTTTCATAGTCGATTGGTGCATCATTTTGTGATTGGACTTGAAAAGAGGAAGTGTTGTTGGGACAATCGTGATGAAGTTGTGAGTCGGTCAGATTCTGTGATTGTTGCTCGGACTCACGCATCATCATGTCAAAGATTGATGGTAATTGTTGCTTGGACTCATGCATACTCATCATTTCCAAGATAGATGGTTTTCTATTCTGAACGGGTGGATCTGAGTATGAATCTTGGGAATATTGTGGACAATGTGGATACGGAGGACAAGTAGGTTGAAAATTGGACTCGAGGGAAGCGAAACCTCATGAACTCTGTGAAGAGTTGAAATTATTGTGGAAATTATGATCATAAGATGGGGGGCATGGGTTATATTCATTCGGATAAGACCATTCCGGCACACTAGGTTGGTTAAAGTTATGATATGCCGGGTTGGTAATATCCGAAAAAGAGGTTGGTATGTAATATGGATTAAAATTGAAAAAATTATTATTATATGCCATATCACACAAACACAAACAAAAGAAAAAGAAAACAAACAAATAAGCAAACAAAAAGGAAAAATAATTCTAACCTAAGTTAGGGTAGACCTATGACCTAGACGACTCCTAACTGGTTAGACTGTCCACGGGAGGTAAGGTGCAGACTTTGACCACAAGTTAATCAGCCAGGTCAGGGCAAGATTGGTGGGAGGTTTTTCGTCAAAGACGTTCTTTAATTAAATAACCACCAACCTTCGGGCTTTTGGCCCTCAATCCCCTTCCTAGACACTGATTTGACAAGAGTCAAATTCTAACACCGTTCCCCCTTAGGATAATCTCCTAATTGAGTCCGAGATGTCCCTAGGGCCAACGTCTACTAATTTTTAGTTAGGCTTGGGTTAGTGAGTGAGGAGATTGTTTGTGGGCCAAGGAAGGGTGATGAAATCCCCACCTTATCTTATTTATAGGACATGCCCTTAAGTCAATTTAGTGCACGTGTAAAGCAATAGATAAATATTCACTCAAAGCAGAAAATCAGCCAAGGGTGCTTCCTAGTCTATATGCAATGCGAACGTACCTTGTCTCCAGCACTCTTCAACAAAAATTTAAAAAAATTAAATAGACACGTGCCTATATGCAAGAGTCTAATTTTTTTTATTTTTCAACAAATAAGTTACTGTTAATTAGTTAACAGTATGCAGGGTGATCACAGAAACTATTTAACAGAGCAGACAAATCAAATTTGCAAATTGCAGCAACCTGCAAAAAACTGAATCAGTAATGAACTACTAAGGCCGCGGAAACGCGGCTTTTGCCGCGGAACCGCGGCTCTGTAGTAGGCCCTGTTGCTCTGCCTTCGAGAGCAGAGGCACAGAGTTGCTATATGTCCTTACTGCTGTTAGTTTTCCTGTTCTCCAAACCTGCAAACAGAAAAAAAAATAAAAGAATAATTAGTTTTTTTTTATAAAGAAACTTACCGTCCCTCCCCGGCAACGGCGCCAAAATTTTGATTGAGATTTTCCTGCACACAAAATATGGAATATTAGATTTAGAACAAGATGTGCAAGGTGCTCAATTCTAATCCGCGGTAGCAGTGGCTATGCGGGTCGTGATCCTCAGGGAGGGACTAGCGATGGAAGCGTTTAAGTAAGTTATCTCTTTTTATTTATTTTTATTATTTACAATGGTATTTACAATGAAGTGAGAAGAAAAGAATTTGGAAACATGTGGAAGATGTGGATCTAAACTAAAATTAGAAAGAAAACTATAACACATACATACCTCTTCAACCTGCTTACCTTTGATCTGTTGCAACGACTTACCTTGTCTTGGAAGGCGTTCAAGTATGACGTATAGGATGGTCCACCTTCGCGATCTAAACTATGAAAAGAAAAGACAAACTAAAGAGAAGGCTTGTTCATCTCCATAGGCCATCAAGGGCACTTCTTTGGCTAGGCAGTCTCGAAGCGATCAGTTCTCACGGTTTGCAAGTCATCAGAGAGAAAACAATTAAACAAGAATAGAAAAATAAAACAAGGATAAAACATGAATTAAAGAAATAAAACAAGAATAGACAAAGACAAACTTTGAGCAGATTTTATTAACAATGGAGGAAAAGTAAGACTTACACCGATGTCACCTCAGTACAAGTATGAACTCCTTCCTCCATGAAAGCATCCTCTCCTCTTCTTTTACAAAAATTACAAAAGAAAACGAAAATAGAAACCTACTACAAACTAGAAGAAAGCTTAAAAACCCTAACTTTTGGCCCTGTACTGCGCTGGACGACGTTCTAGGTTGCACTGCAGGGGTATTTATAGGTGCAGAAGGAAGTAGAGTCCCAGAACGACTCCTCCACGAAAGGGGTTCCCTGGACTCATCCAGATTGCCGCGAAAACGCGGCTTGGGCCGCGTTTCCGCGGCCAAAGTGTGGCGGCTGGCCACGCGCTTTGGCGCGTGGCCTCCCCTGGTCCGTCCATCTGGGTGTAGTCTTCTGGAAGTTGCATCCCGACTCTTCATCTTGGGATTTCGAGATAACTTGGGAAGCAAGTTACCCTAGATCTCAAATCTTCCCATATCTTTTAAATGAATTTATTATCTTTGCACTCTCTTTCTTTGGCTTTTATCCTCATCCTGCAAGTGTTTAGGGTTGAATAGAAGTCTATCCTTCCCTCTTCTTTATATTTGCAACTATTGCCCTTGTGTAATTGCAATTTTGACATTTAATAATTGCAACTTTTACATTGGGCTTTAAACATGGGCTTTTGGGCTTCTTTTGAGGCTTTATTCCGTTATTTTTATTTCTCAAGGTCTGCACACAATAAATAATAAAATATTAATAAATTGTGCATGATTATATGAATAAATATGAAAATGTGATGGTAAATGTAATGATAAAAATGCACTTTTCACTGCCAATCACACCCCCACACTTATCTTTTTGCTCGTCCTCGAGTAAAAATCAAAAGAAAAAAGAAAAACTTAACTAGCTAACTCACTTTCGTAAGAATCACGATTGCACTTAGCATGTGCAACAAGCCGTTAAACCCTAGGTTACCCTAGAGGACGAGTGTTATCTCGTGAGGGTTTTCAGCGGATTACACCCACAAAATCTATAAAAAGGAAAATATTTGAAATACGTTTGAAGAGACTAAGTAATCTATAAGTTTTTAGGATCATCATTTTTATTCATTCTTAAATTTAGTCTTAATAAAGTGAATTGTTATCCATTTTAAGTAAGGGTCAAAATTGAATTTTTGTATAGTCTTTTTTGTTACCAAAAATCATATGCATCCTTATGAATATTTACTAGGAATTCCTTAACTTGGACTCTCATGCCTCTTTATTATTATTATTATATATATATATATATTTTTTCTTTTTTTAATATGTATAACTCATCTAATTTTCTTTCGTGTAAGCATGAAGGCTTCTTGAGGCACTCATACCTAACTAATTGACTATTGGATGTGTTAATACATATATAATATTTCTTAGTTTTCTTAGGCTTTCTAATCCACCCATGTAGCGAATTTAAAGTCGGTGGCTCCCAAACCGGTCGGTTTTAGGGCACCGGGTGAGAAAACACCCCACGGACTCAAATTCGAGTGAACTAGGCCACAAAACTAAGGACTTTATTTTATTTAGAACTCACCTTTAGGCGTGAATACTTATGCTTCATGAGGCACATGTATCCAGCTTAAATGGTGAATTTTTTTTAATAATAATTTTTTTATGAGGCACAAGGGTCTTTGTCTTAGAATCCTAGATATGCATTAGGTATGCACATTTCATTAAGGTAAAAATCAAGACTAATTACTTATTCAATTTCTCCTCCTATACCTAAAAATTAAACAATTTATTTATTTTGATCAAGTTTTTAGAAATCCTAATCATGATTTTCCTAATTCTTAAGATTAACTTAGATTTCTTTCAAAAGATAAGTCAAAATATTGTCCTTTTTATAATATTTTTTTTAATTAGCAAATTTTTATTAGTTTCTACCTATGTTAGTATGTTAGTAAAGCCTACCCCCACACTTATCTCATGCATTGTCCTCAATGTATGAATGAATGCATATATGCACGAATAAGACGAAAGGAAGGCAGAAGTTACCTCTACGTGGTGGTTACGGTGGTGGTCTAATTGGGCCAAGCGTTGCTACCAAATCAAGATAATATAGTATTTCACGGAAGAACCCACCAAAAAATTTTCTTGCATAACCCACTAAAATGTATGTATGATCATTTTTTAGCAATTTTTCCCCATCAAATTTCCATAATTCTAATTATATTCAGAGTCTATTGTGTCAACCGCCTTGTCCCAAAATGGAGTGTGAAAAGATGGAATGATTGACTTGGACGTCGTAAGTATGGGAACGAATACCGACTCAGGAAAGAAACTTAAATCAAGTAAGGGTTCAGGAGTCGGGCTAGGTTCAGGAAGTGGGTCCAAATCAATAAGCTGAAACTCAAGTCCACAATCAGTTTCCCAAAATGGAATGTGACTCAATGTTGGTGATTCAAGTTCAGTAATGATAGGTGTGGGAATCAAAACTGACTCTAAAAAATTACCTAAGTCAGGTAACAAAACAGGAGTTAATAATGATTCGGGAATTTGAACTTGATCACAGATTTGAGAATCTAGGTCACATATCTCATTGAGCTCAATATCATAAAAATGAGAACTTGCCAATTTATCCATGGGACTTTTAAAATTGCAAAATTGGTCAAGTTCTATATGTCATCAAAAATGGGTGATTCAATTTCATGATGAATTGGTACAGGATCCAATGTTGACTCGGAAAAAGAAAACTCAGGTTGAGACACCGGAGTCATTATTGAATCAGGAAGTAAGATTGAATCACCAAGTAGGAGATCAGGATCATATTCATGCTCAAGTTCTATTTCAGGAAAGGAATAACTTGCCAAACTATCAGAAATTGGAGCTTCGGCAAGGTCAAATGATGGTACTGAATTAGAATCTTGTTGTCCAAAGCAACGTGACTCTTCGGCTCAATTCTAATCCACGGTAGCAGTGGCTATGCGGGTCGTGATCCTCAGGGTGGGACTAGCGATGGAAGCGTTTAAGTAAGTTATCTCTTTTTATTTATTTTTATTATTTACAATGGTATTTACAATGAAGTGAGAAGAAAAGAATTTGGAAACATGTGGAAGATGTGGATCTAAACTAAAATTAGAAAGAAAACTATAACACATACATACCTCTTCAACCTGCTTACCTTTGATCTGTTGCAACGACTTACCTTGTCTTGGAAGGCGTTCAAATATGACGTATAGGATCGTCCACCTTCGCGATCTACACTATGAAAAGAAAAGACAAACTAAAGAGAAGGCTTGTTCATCTCCATAGGCCATCAAGGGCACTTCTTTGGCTAGGCAGTCTCGAAGCGATCAGTTCTCACGGTTTACAAGTCATCAGAGAGAAAAACAATTAAACAAGAATAGAAAAATAAAACAAGGATAAAACATGAATAAAAGAAATAAAACAAGAATAGACCAAGACAAACTTTGAGCAGATTTTATTAACAATGGAAGAAAAGTAAGAGTTACACCGATGTCACCTCAGTACAAGTATGAACTCCTTCCTCCATGAAAGCATCCTCTCCTCTTCTTTTACAAAAATTACAAAAGAAAACGAAAATAAAAACCTACTACAAACTAGAAGAAAGCCTAAAAACCCTAACTTTTGGCCCTGTACTGCGCTGGACGACGTTCTAGGTTGCACTGCAGGGGTATTTATAGGTGCAGAAGGAAGTAGAGTCCCATAACGACTCCTCCACGAAAGCGGTTCCCCGGACTCATCCAGATTGCCGCGGAAACGCGGCTTGGGCCGCGTTTCCGCAGCCAAAGTGTGGCGGCTGGCCACGCGCTTTGGCGCGTGGCCTCCCCTGGTCCGTCCATCTGGGTGTAGTCTTCTGGAAGTTGCATCCCGACTCTTCATCTTGGGATTTCGAGATAACTTGGGAAGCAAGTTACCCTAGATCTCAAATCTTCCCATATCTTTTAAACGAATTTATTATCTTTGCACTCTCTTTCTTTGGCTTTTATCCTCATCCTGCAAGTGTTTAGGGTTGAATAGAAGTCTATCCTTCCCTCTTCTTTGTATTTGCAACTATTGCCCTTGTGTAATTGCAATTTTGACATTTAATAATTGCAACTTTTACATTGGGCTTTAAACATGGGCTTTTGGGCTTCTTTTGAGGCTTTATTCCGTTATTTTTATTTCTCAAGGCCTGCACACAATAAATAATAAAATATTAATAAATTGTGCATGATTATATAAATAAATATGAAAATGTAATGATAAAAATGCACTTTTCACTACCAATCACACCCCCACACTTATTGAAGGTACACCTAGAGGGGGGTGAATAGGTGTAATTGCTAATCTAAGACTAAATACAAAACTAAGTACGCTAAATGCGGAAGCTAATGCAAATCTTGCAAACACACTTAGTACAATCAACAAGTGTAGCCGAATTCCCCGTGAAGGGCTCTGGACTAACTCCTCTTGATTCCCCTTGAATGGGTTGAGGTGCTATGTGAAGCTCTTGTTGATTAGGTACAAGTGAGGCACACACAAACAATCAAGCCAAGCAAATACAAGAATGAATAGCAATATGAAATAATGCAAGGCAATATGATATATGCTCAACACAAGCAAATATGATATGATATGAAGTATGATGCTTTGCACAAAATAAATGAGAGAGAGTTAGAGAGTCAAGTGGATCAAACGCAAACAAGAAGATATGTTTCGAGGTTCGAGCACCTTGCTCTACATCCCCGCCTACACCACCGTGTAGGATTTCCAATCCACTATCAACGTCCACCGAGGACTCCTACCGAGGGAACCTTCACCGAGAAGGATTTTTACAACCAAGGAGTACCAAACTCCTCTCTCAAACAACCACCTCACAACCGAGGGGTAGGCCCGTAGCCAATACAACAACCAACAATCACCTCTACCGAAGAGGGATATACAAACCAACTCCACCTCTCACTAGAGGGAGCAAACCAACAACCCAATTACACAACCTCAACCTCTACCTAAGAGGGAGCAACCAAGAAATCAAGGGTTTACAATAGGTGGTCTCTTTCAACCACAAACCTCTTTCCTTTTTCTTTTCCACAAAAACAAGATCCTAGTAGATTAGGATAGAAGATATAGCTCAAGTGTGGAAAACAAGGTGTTTTTGGAAACTAGCAACAAAGAAAAACTACTTGAGAAATCTCTTGTATATGATAGAAATAAAAGATCAAATCAAAATCCCAAAACCTAGTTTTCTTTGATTTTTCAAAAACCCAAAACAATAAAGATTGAAAGATTAAAGCCCAAAAACTCTTTTTAAAACTCTTTTAAACAATGGAGAAAGTCTGAAAATTTTGTCTCTAAAAAACTTAGCCAAAAACCCAAGAGAGTGGGCTTTATATAGGCCAAAATAGAAACTATCCGTTAGAGCTGAGCTGGCAGCTCTGACAGGCTGCGGTCGACCGGCCCGGTCGACCGCCAACGGTCAGAATATGACCGTTGGGCAACTGCGGTCGACCGGCCCGGTCGACCCAAACAAACAGAGAGCTCTGCTCTCGACGCGGTCGACCGGCCTGGTCGACCGTCTCAGTGACTCCAAACGTGCACGGATTTGTGCACGTCGGTCGACCAGCCCGGTCGACCGGACTTCAGCCAAGTCGACTAATAACCTGATTTAGTCGACTGGTTGAGTCCTGGACCTGAAAACTAGGTTTGAAAACTTGGGAAAAATATTTTATAAAAATCTTTTAATACTTCTAAAAATAACCAAAAATATTTTTATCATTTTATATAAAACTCAAACAAGTGATAAAAAATTCAAGACATATATCAATCAAATCAATTCATTCTTGAGTCTTGGAAATTTTATCAAAACAAAACTTGTATTTTACCAAACTTGATTTTTCCAAAACATGAATAGGATAGTCAAAATAAGTTTGTATAAGCAAGTTTAAGCATGTATGTATATCTAGAACATATCTAATATACATAGGAATAAAGTAAACTTGTTTTGATCTACTATTCATGAAAACTCATATCGGTTAAACTAAAAACCGAAAAACCAATATCAAATATAAAACATGTGTGTGTTTTGTGCACTTGAGCATATCAACTATACTAAGCTTTACAAATGGATCTAAAACACACTAAACTAAACTAGGATACCTAAGTCTTCTTGATGATCTTCATCTTCAAGTAGACTTGCTTCAAAAACTCCATCCATGGGCTAGGCAAAGTGTGATCTTGAAGCTTTGGCCCTGGAATCAACATAAATAGCTTCTAAACTCCTTGTTGAAGCTAATCATCAACTAATATCTTGGTTAATGAATCTGAAACTTAAACAACAAAAAATATTAGTAAACATAACTACATGAGTTAATCATCATCAAAACTAGAGTGGAAGGCCTTTGGGCCAACACTTATCTTTTTGCTCGTCCTCGAGTAAAAATCAAAAAGAAAAAAGAAAACTAAACTAGCTAACTCACTTTCGTAGGAATCATGATGCACTTAGCATGTGCAACAAGCCGTTAAACCCCTAAGTTACCCTAGAGGACGAGTGTTGTCTCGTGAGGGTTTTCAGCGGATTACACCCACAAAATCCATAAAAAGGAAAATATTTGAAATACGTTTGAAGAGACTAAGTAATCTATAAGTTTTTAGGATCATCATTTTTATTCATTCTTAATCTTAGTCTTAATAAAGTGAATTGTTATCCATTTTAAGTAAGGGTCAAAATTGAATTTTTGTATAGTCTTTTTCGTTACCAAAAATCATATGCATCCTTATGAATTTTTACTAGGAATTCCTTAACTTGGACTCTCATGTCTCTTTATTATTATTATATATATATATTTTTTTCTTTTTTTTAATATGTATAACTCATCTAATTTTCTTTCATGTAAGCATGAAGGCTTCTTGAGGCACTCATACCTAACTAATTGACTATTAGATGTGTTAATACATATATAATATTTCTTAGTTTTCTTAGGCTTTCTAATCCACCCATGTAGCGAACTTAAAGTCGGTGGCTCCCAAACCGGTCGGTTTTTAGGGCACCGGGTGAGAAACACCCCACGGACTCAAATTCGAGTGAACTAGGCCACAAAACTAAGGACTTTATTTTATTTAGAACTCACCTTTAGGCGTGAATACTTATGCTTCATGAGGCACATGTATCCAGCTTAATTGGTGATTTTTTTTAATAATAATTTTTTTATGAGGCATAAGGGTCTTTGTCTTAGAATCCTAGATATGCATTAGGTATGCACATTTCATTAAGGTAAAAATCAAGACTAATTACTTATTCAATTTCTCCTCTTATACCTAAAAATTAAACAATTTATTTATTTTGACCAAGTTTTTAGAAATCCTAATCATGATTTTCCTAATTCTTATGATTAACTTAGATTTCTTTCAAAAGATAAGTCAAAATATTGTCCTTTTTATAATATTTTTTTAATTAGCAAATTTTTTTTAGTTTCTACCTATGTTAGTATGTTAGTAAAGCCTACCCCCACACTTATCTCATGCATTGTCCTCAATGTATGAATGAATGCATATATGCACGAAAAAGACGAAGGGAAGGCAGAAGTTACCTCTAGGTGGTGGTTCCGGTGGTGGTCTAATTGGGCCAAGCGTTGCTACCCAATCAAGATAATGCAGTATTTCACGGAAGAACCCACCAAAAATTTTCTTGTATAACCCACTAAAATGTATGTATGATCATTTTTTAGCAATTTTTTCCCATCAAATTTCTATAATTCATAATTATATTCAGAGTCTATTGTGTCAACCGCCTTGTCCCAAAATGGAGTGTGAAAAGATGGAATGATTGACTTGGACGTCGTAAGTATGGGAACGAATACCGACTCAGGAAAGAAACTTAAATCAAGTAAGGGTTCAGGAGTCGGGCTAGGTTCAGGAAGTGAGTCCAAATCAATAAGCTGAAACTCAAGTCCACAATCAGTTTCCCAAAATGGAATGTGACTCAATGTTGGTGATTCAAGTTCAGTAATGATAGGTGTGGGAATCAAAACTGACTCTAAAAAATTACCTAAGTCGGGTAACAAAATAGGAGTTAATAATGATTCGGGAATTTGAACTTGATCACAGATTTGAGAATTTAGGTCACATATCTCATTGAGCTCAATATCATAAAAATGAGAACTTGTCAATTTATCCATGGGACTTTTAAAATTGCAAAATTGGTCAAGTTCAATATGATCATCAAAAATGGGTGATTCAATTTCATGATGAATTAGTACAGGATCCAATGTTGACTCGGGAAAAGTAAAATCAGGTTGAGACACCGAGTCATTATTGAATCAGGAAGTAAGATTGAATCACCAAGTGGGAAATCAGGATCATATTTATGCTCAAGTTCTATTTCAAGAAAGGAATAACTTGCCAAACTATCAGAAATTGGAGTTTCGGCAAGGTCAAATGATGGTACTGAATTAGAATCTTGTTGTCCAAAGCAATGTGACTCTTCGGCTCTAAGAGAGTGGTCAGCGATATCAGAATTGGCCGAACGGTGAGAACGCAAAGATTAAACCATCATATCTATTTCATGATCACGAGCTAATCTAGCCTGAGTCATGGCTTCAAGCATCTTTTCATAGTCGATTGGTGCATCATTTTGTGATTGGACTTGAAAAGAGGAAGTGTTGTTGGGACAATCGTGATGAAGTTGTGAGTCGGTCAGATTCTGTGATTGTTGCTCGGACTCACGCATCATCATGTCAAAGATTGATGGTAATTGTTGCTTGGACTCATGCATACTCATCATTTCCAAGATAGATGGTTTTCTATTCTGAACGGGTGGATCTGAGTATGAATCTTGGGAATATTGTGGACAAGGTGGATACGGAGGACAAGTTGGTTGAAAATTGGACTCGGGGGAAGCGAAACCCCATGAACTCTGTGAAGAGTTGAAATTATTGTGGAAATTATGGTCATAAGATGGGGAGCATGGGTTATATTCATTCGGATAAGACCATTCCGGTACACTACGTTGGTTAAAGTTATGATATGTCGGGTTGGTAATATCCGAAAAAGAGGTTGGTATGTAATATGGATTAAAATTGGAAAAATTATTATTATATGCCATATCACACAAACACAAACAAAAGAAAAAAAACAAACAAATAAGCAAACAAAAAGGAAAAAATTCTAACCTAAGTTAGGGTAGACCTATGACCTAGACGACTCCTAACTGGTTGGACTGTCCACGGGAGGTAGGGTGCAGACTTTGACCACAAGTTAATCAGCCAGGTCAGGGCAAGATTGGTGGGAGATTTTCCATCAAAGACGTTCCTTAATTAAATAATCACCAACCTTCGGGCTTTCGGCCCTCAATCCCCTTCCTAAACACTGATTTGGCAAGAGTCAAATTCCAACACCGTTCCCCCTTAGGATAATCTCCTAATTGAGTCCGAGATGTCCCTAGGGCCAACGTCTACTAATTTTTAGTTAGGCTTGGGTTAGTGAGTGAGGAGATTGTTTGTGGGCTAAGGAAGGGTGATGAAATCCCCACCATTTCTTATTTATA
Organism: Agave tequilana; assembly: GCA_038442645.1. Lineage (NCBI taxonomy): Eukaryota > Viridiplantae > Streptophyta > Magnoliopsida > Asparagales > Asparagaceae > Agave > Agave tequilana. The sequence continues at coordinate 24,682 of JAVJIF010033531.1, read as the reverse complement.
GGACATGCCCTTAAGTCAATTTAGTGCACGTGTAAAGCAATAGATAAATATTCACTCAAAGCAGAAAATCAGCCAAGGGTGCTTCCTAGTCTATATGCAATGCGAACATACCTTGTCTCCAGCACTCTTCAACAAAAATTTAAAAAAATTAAATAGACACGTGCCTATATGCAAGAGTCTAATTTTTTTTTCAACAAATAAGTTACTGTTAATTAGTTAACAGTATGCAGGATGATCACAGAAATTATTTAACAGAGCAGACAAATCAAATTTGCAAATTGCAGCAACCTGCAAAAAACTGAATCAGTAATGAACTACTAAGGCCGCGGAAACGCGGCTTTTGCCGCGGAACCGCGGCTCTGTAGTAGGCCCTGTTGCTCTGCCTTCAAGGGCAGAGGCACAGAGTTGCAATATGTCCTTACTGCTATTAGTTTTCCTGTTCTCATAACCTGCAAACAGAAAAAAATAAAAGAATAATTAGTTTTTTTTTTATAGAGAAACTTACCGTCCCTCCCCGGCAACGGCGCTAAAATTTTGATTGAGATTTTCCTGCACACAAAATATGGAATATTAGATTTAGAACAAGATGTGCAAGGTGCTCAATTCTAATCCGCGGTAGCAGTGGCTATGTGGGTCGTGATCCTCAGGGAGGGACTAGCGATGGAAGCGTTTAAGTAAGTTATCTCTTTTTATTTATTTTTATTATTTACAATGGTATTTACAATGAAGTGAGAAGAAAAGAATTTGGAAACATGTGGAAGATGTGGATCTAAACTAAAATTAGAAAGAAAACTATAAAACATACATACCTCTTCAACCTGCTTACCTTTGATCTGTTGCAACGACTTACCTTGTCTTGGAAGGCGTTCAAGTATGACGTATAGGATCGTCCACCTTCGCGATCTACACTATGAAAAGAAAAGACAAACTAAAGAGAAGGCTTGTTCATCTCCATAGGCCATCAAGGGCACTTCTTTGGCTAGGCAGTCTCGAAGCGACCAGTTCTCACGGTTTGTAAGTCATCAGAGAGAAAAACAATTAAACAAGAATAGAAAAATAAAACAAGGATAAAACATGAATAAAAGAAATAAAACAAGAATAGACAAAGACAAACTTTGAGCAGATTTTATTAACAATGGAGGAAAAGTAAGACTTACACCGATGTCACCTCAGTACAAGTATGAACTCCTTCCTTCATGAAAGCATCCTCTCCTCTTCTTTTACAAAATTTACAAAAGAAAACGAAAATAGAAACCTACTACAAACTAGAAGAAAGCCTAAAAACCTTAATTTTTGGCCCTGTACTGCGCTGGACGACGTTCTAGGTTGCACTGCAGGGGTATTTATAGGTGCGGAAGGAAGTAGAGTCCCAGAACGACTCCTCCACGAAAGCGGTTCCCTGGACTCATCCAGATTGCCGCGGAAACGCGGCTTGGGCCGCGTTTTCGCGGCCAAAGTGTGGCGGCTGGCCACGCGCTTTGGCGCGTGGCCTCCCCTGGTCCGTCCATCTGGGTGTAGTCTTCTGGAAGTTGCATCCCGACTCTTCATCTTGGGATTTCGAGATAACTTGGGAAGCAAGTTACCCTAGATCTCAAATCTTCCCATATCTTTTAAACGAATTTATTATCTTTGCACTCTTTTTCTTTGGCTTTTATCCTCATCCTGCAAGTGTTTAGGGTTGAATAGAAGTCTATCCTTCCCTCTTCTTTGTATTTGCAACTATTGCCCTTGTGTAATTACAATTTTGACATTTAATAATTGCAACTTTTACATTGGGCTTTAAACATGGGCTTTTGGGCTTCTTTTGAGGCTTTATTCCGTTATTTTTATTTCTCAAGGCCTGCACACAATAAATAATAAAATATTAATAAATTGTGCATGATTATATGAATAAATATGAAATGTGATGGTAAATGTAATGATAAAAATGCACTTTTCACTACCAATCAAACACCAAACAAGTTTTAAAGTTACAATATCAAGATTGTCCATCAAGTATAAAGTAAGAAAAAAATTTAGAAAGTACTTAACAAATCTTAACCCTATTTAAAATGACACTGATTAAAGTTTAACATTAAAATATCAAGATCTTCATCAAGCATAAATTAAGAAAAATAATTAAAAAGTATTAACAAATATTTGACCTAGTTGTTTATCCTCATGTGTCTTCAAGAACAAGAATTGGATAGGCATGCATATGATCTAATCTGATTATCTACTAAATATTAGATGTAATAGTAGTGATGTTTTAGCAAACTATGAGAATAGATCTAGTTGCACATACTTGAAAACTAAATTAAGAAAGCATATAAAGAAAGCAATAAATAGTAATGAAAAAAATTGAAAAGAAGAACAAAAGAACCTTATTTATTGAGCTATCACTATCAAAGTACAATCGCTCCTTCCTTCTTTAGAAATCTTTCTCTTAAAACTAAAACTAGAAATTACAATGGAGAAGAGACTTAAGAGAAATCTTAAGTTAGATCCCAAGGTTAGATCTGAGATTCCCTCCTTTATGCTGTGCTATTTATAGGGAAAATTGGAAATAGAGTTTCAATTGAATAAGTGCACCCAACCGTCACGCCAACCTCCACCAGAAAGCTTGCCGCATTTTCGCGGCAAAAGTGGGGAGTTAGGGCACGCGCTTTTGTTTGGGTTTCTTCTCGTCCATCTATGTGGAGATATATCCTCAGAATATTCATCTAAACTCTAGATTTTGAAATATTATCCTTTCCTAGATAACTTAGAAATTAAGTTATCTTAATTCAAACTTAAATTTTCTCCCTTTACCTTTATCTTGGAGTACAACTAACTTGATTTGAATTGATTGTCTTTTTTATCTCTGAATTAGGATAGAGATTATCTCTTCTATCCTTCTCTTCCTCTTTGTTTCAAATTAATTTAATTTGAAATTCAAAATTAGATAGGAAAATTGGATAGATTAGAGGCTTCTTCTACTATTATCTTCCTTTTTAAAATATCTACACAACATAAACAAAAGAGGGTTAGATAGCAAAATAAATAGAGAATGATCAAGAATAAATGTGCAAATGTAACAATAAATATACAAAATTGAGATGCAATCACATCCCCACACCTATCTTTTAATCATCCTCGAGCAAACTAAAAAAGGCTAATCTAACCTAACTCACTATCATAGGAATTATGATTGCACTTAGCACGTGCAACAAGCCGTTAAACCTCAAATGATACCCTAACGACAATCAAGGAAATGAGAGAGGCGGTGACTGAGAATGCTTTCGATGAGGTAAAGCTGTAATATTAGGCCTAGTCAAAGATCGATCCAAGTGCTCGATACCTCATGTTGAGCTGTATGCGAACAATCTTATCGGTGAGTTTGAAAACCTCTTGAAACATTACCACCATTGGACTTCACTCGAAGACCTCTGGGATAGGCTCAAAGAGAAATTTTGAGCGGATCTTTTCAACGGGAATGTAAAAAAACTTGTAACATGACCACCACTAGAAGCCATAGGATGGAAGCTTGAGAATCGCTCAATAACCCAAGAAAAGGTCATCGAGGCATTTGTCGCTCAGAGGCTCCATGCGAGCTTGAGTAAGAGCGATCTATGACGCATCAAGGTGAGAATGTATCACCCAAAATGGAGAGCATACCACTTTTTCAAGAGAAAGGTTCCATTTACACGGTTTCGTGCAAGGAAGTGAACAAGAGGATGAAAAAGACCCAACGTGGAAAGCGCACGAGCAAGAAAGACAAAGCCAAGATGGCTTGTCACGGATGCGAAGCCTTAGGAAACTTTGTGTGGGAATGCCTGCAGGCAAAGAAGAAGGTACTCACTCAATTTTCACATCACGCTTTTGTTGGCAGTCAAGTTTTTGCTACTATAACTGATGCTCCTCATCTGTGGGTTGTAGACTTAGCGTCATCGGACCATGTAACGTTGGATAAAGACGAATTTATGGAGTACCGGTGCATTTCAACTGAGAATAGGCGGTTATTCATGAGAAACGACTCTAGTGCGAAAGTTAGTGGCATCAGAGCTTTCCAGCTGGTTTTCGAAGACGGGTCAACTTTGCTCCTCTATGATGTCCTTTACGTCCTGAAGATTTGGCGCAACCTTTTTATCTGTGTTGAAGTTATTAAATTTAGACCTAGGTGTTGAATTTTTTCAAAACAATATTATTATTATGTTTGGTGTTGACCAAATTTTGATTGATTTTTGTCAGAATGGTTTGTTTTGCATAGACTTGAATTTTTCTAAGACTGATGCTAATAAAAGATATTCCTTTTTTTCCTAAATCTATGGATCATCTAAATGAGTGTATATTTGGCATGCTAGATTATGACATATAAGGGCTGAAAGGATGACCCGGTTGGCTCGAGACGGACTAATTGGTCTGCTCACTTTAGTCATCTTGTCCACTTGCGAGAATGTCTTGTAGGCAGATCAACTAGAAAAACTTTTGTCAAAGACAAACGCATACCCACACCGCTTGATATGATTCATTCCAAGATTTGTGACCCCTTCAATGTAAAGGCCCAGAACGGATCCTCCTACTTTGGCTAAGGTAAAGAGTAAAGAAGAAATTCACAAAGAGTGTGAAAGCACTTAGGACTGATCGTAGTCGTGAATATTTGTCTAATCTGTTCAAGGAACTGTGTGAGTAGAGGGGGGTCATCTGACAACTAATTGCTTCTTACAAGTTGTAGCAAAATCATGTGGTGAAATATAGGAATAAGACCTTACTTGACATGGTTCAGTCTATGTTGGCTGATTGGTCGCTAATATTGCATATTTAGTATCATATTTCCATACTTATTTTAGAATAAAAGCCTGCATTGTCCTAATTAATTGTTTAATTTATTTGCAGGCCCAATCTTTAAGGAGTTGAAGAGAAATGAGCCCAAAGCCTACCAAAATTCTGAATTAAATCAGAATTAATTCGCACTCACTAAATCAGGGCAAATCAAGAGGTTGAAACCGGTTGAGAAGAATCCTCTCAGGATCGATCGGTTAAAGCCAAGAATCCAGGCCATTTCTTCAAAATCTCGGAGCCAAACTGCAAAATCAACTCCAGATAAAGTCAGAGGGAGAAACCGGAGAGACCCACCAACAGGGTGTGGCCACCTGGCCACACCATGGCCGCTGAAACGCGGCAAAAGCCGCATTTCCGCGGCAATCTTGGGGAGTTAGGGGGAGCGTTTGCTCCCCCGACCTCCCCGGATCCTATAGATGTGGGTTATGCCTATAAAAGGGCATTCTTTGCACTGAAAATTGGACGCCAATGCAGATTAGGATTTAGCCCAGTTTTCATTCTTTGTAGTTTAGGTTTTTCTTTTTCTTTTTATGTAACTTGTATGTAACTTAGGGTAGAAGAAGATTCATGTAAGTAAGAGAGAGAGAGAGGCTGACGTTGAGAGTGACACCGATGTACCCTCCTCCTTTCTTCTATTGTCTCTGCAATTAATAAAGGTAAAAGCTTCTTTTTATGTTCGTATTTTGTTTTGCTTTCTTCTTCCTCTTCTACTTTACCTTGGTTGTATTTGTTGGGTTTACAAGTGAAATCCAAAGCAAGTATAACTAAGCTACGTGAGAGCCAGCGATATTTCATGAAGACGTTCTCCTCTTCCAAGATCCGCATCACTTCGTTCTTGCTAGGCTTGACGATATAATGTGCACGGGGACTGAGCTCGAGCTTATGATCTATGCGTTGAATGCCTCTGAAGCAAAGGTAGAACATGCAACGGTTTCCAGGTAAGTCATCACTCAACCTAGGTAAGTATTCCCTCCTTTCTTTCCTTTCTCTCATTTCTGTAAATTATATCACCACCTCTTCCAACTCTTTCTTCTCCACTCACTCCATTTGTACATAGTCGCTTTTCTTGTTTTCTGATTTGTTCACCTTCTTCATCTTTCATTTTCTTCTTAACTTTAACCATATCTTTCTTTTTCATTTTTATAACTTTAAAACAGAGAAGAACTTTCGCTTATTTTCATAACGATTTCAATAAAGAAACGTAAAGCTTCTATCGCAACCCTCCTTGTGGATCACGACCCGCATAGCCACTTGCTATAGCGGTAAGAATTGAGAACTTGCACACTTTTATTATAAGTTCTGAAATCTCGTATTTTGTGTGCAGGTTTAGTCTCAATCAAAATTTGGCGCCGTTGCCGGGGAGGGTAACATGTTTTTTATTGAAATCTGAATTTTTTTTTTTGAAAATTTTTTAGAACTAAACGAATTTTCTTCTCTGTTGCAGGTTACAGGGCAATCAAAGCAGGAAATTAATATTGCAATGACATACAAGTGGCCTTGGGCCTCTGCTCTAGAAAGCATAGACCAAGGGCCCTCTGAATTGCCTCGTTTCCCCGGCAAAAGCCGCGGAACCGCGGCAATGAAGAGTTGACTACTAACAGCTTTTTGCAGGGCTGCTTGCTTTGCAAATTCTAGTTCTCTGCAATTCTTTATTTCCTATATGCCATCACATTAGTCTGCTAAATAATAAACAGTAAAACTTTTGTTGCAAAAGTTAAAAATTGATTAGACGTTTGCATTTTAGGCACGCGTTTTTTCAATTCATTTATTTTTACTGTTGAAGAGTGCTGGAGCAAGGTACGTTCGCATTACATGTAGAATAGAATTCATCTCTTGGTTGATTTTCATTGCTTTGAGTGATTCCTATTTACATATCTTGTACACTTGCACAAAATTATTTTAAGGGCACTAACCCATAACAAGATAAGGTGGGGATTTAATCACCCTTCCTTAGCCCAAAAATCACATTCCAAGCACTCACTAACCCAAGCCTAAGTTAAAATGAGTAGACATTAGCCCTAGGGACATCTCGGACTCAATTAGGAGATTATCCTAAGGGGAAGGTGTTGGAACTTGACTCTTACCAAATCAGTGTCTAGGAAAGGGATTAAGGGCCGAAAGCCCGAAGGTTGGTGGTTGTTTAATTAAGGAACGTCTTTTGACGGAAAACCTCCCACCAACCTTGCCCTGACCTGGCTGATTAGCTTGAGGTCAAGGTCTACATTAAACCTCCCGTGGACAGTCTAACCAGTTAGGAGTCGTCTAGGTCTAGGTCTACCCTTACTTAGATTAGAATTTTTTCTTTCTTGTTTGTTTATTTGTTTTTTTTTTTTCTTTTTGTTTGTATTCCATTGTGTGATATGGCTTATAATAATAATTTTTCCAACTATAATAATAATCCATATTACACATCAAACTCTTTTTCGGATATTACCAACCTGGCATATCATGACTGTAACCAACCTAGTGTGCCGGATTGGTCTTATCCGAATCAATATAACCCATGTCCCCCATCGTATGACTATAATTTCCATAACGATTTCAACTCTTCACAGAGTCAGTGGGGATTCACCTACCCCGAGTCAAATTTTCAACCAAATTATCCCCCTTCTCCACCTAGTCCACAATATTTCCAAGAGTCATACTCAGTTCCACCAGTCCAAAATAGAAGACCATCAATTTTGGAAATGAGTATGCGTGAGTCCAAACACAAATCCCAAAATCTGATGGACTCACAATTTCACTACCACTTCTAAGACAACTCTTCATCTTTTCATCAAAACAATGAACCCATCAATTATGAAAAGATACTTGAAGCCATGACTCATGCTCAAAATGATTGAAATCGTGACATAGATATGATGGTCGAATCTCTACGTTCTCACCGTTTGACCAGTTCTGATGTCACTAACCATCCTGTTAGAGTCGAAGAGTCATGTAGTCTTGGAAATCAAGATTCCATTTCAGAACAACCACTTGAACTTGTCCAAACTCCAAATTTTGAAAAAGATATTGACAGTTTAGCAAGTTTTCCTTTTCCTGAAATAGAACTTGAAAATGAATATGATCCTGAACCCCAACTTAGTGATTCAATTCTACTTCCTGATTCAATTATGACTCCGGTATCTTCACCTGATTTTAATCTTTTTCCTGAGTCAACATTGAATCCTGTGCCAATTCATCATGAAATTGAATCACCCATTCTTCAGGATCATATTGAACTTGACCAATTATACAAATTTGAAAATCCTATTGACAAATTGGTAAGTTCTCAATTTTTTGATATTGAATTCAATGAGATATGTGACCTAGATTCTCAAATCTGTGATCCAGTTCAACTTTCTGAATCAATATTGACTCCTGTTGTGTTACCAAACTTGAGTAATATTTTAGAGTTAGTTTTGATTCCTCCACCTATCATTCCTGAACTGGAATCACCCACATTAAGTCACATTCCATTGTTGGAAAACACATGTGGACTTGAGTTTTAACTTCTTGACTTGGACCCAATTTCTGAACCTATTTCGACTCTTGAACCTTTACTTGACTTAAGTTACCTTCCTGAGTCGGTATTAGTTCCTGTACTTCCTGAGTCCAAGTCAATCATTCTATCATTTCATACTCCTTTCTGGGACGAGGTGGTTGACAAATTTGACTCCGAAATCAATTATGGAATATGGAAATTAGATGGGGTTAAATATTTAATAAAGATCCTTTATGGACACATCTTTTTAGTGGGTTATATTAGAGTAATTTCTGTTGGGTTCCCCCGAGACCCAAGAAAAGTTGATTGGGCCGCGTTTCGTGGACCAATCAGACCACCACCGGAACCACCACCTTAAGGTAACCTTTCCTTCCCTTTCTTCTTTTTCATGCATCTATGCATTAATTCATACATTGAGGACAATGCATGAGATAGGTGTGGGGAGGGTCTAACATAACTTAGGTTTTTCTTTACTTTAAAAAAAACTTTTTGAAAATAGAAACAATATTTTGACATATTTTTTGTAAGAAATTAAGTTAATTTTAAGGAATAGGAAAATCTAAAATAGGATTTCTTATACTTAGTCAAAATAAGATTATTTGTTTGATATTTAGAGTTAGGAAGATAATTTATCAAAGTAATTTAGTCTTGATCTTTACCTTGATGAAATATGCACACTTCATACACTTACACACTTAGGGTTCAAAAACAAAGATTCTTATGCCTTATAAAAAAAGAAAAAAATGAATAAGTCTAATTATCGATTAGCTAGGTGCTTTGGCCTAAGCAAGCCTTAGAATTTATGCAAAAGATAATTAGATGAGTTTGAAAAAAAAATGTGTATCCTCTGATTAAGCTGGGTATTTATGCCTCATGAAGCATAAGTATTCACGCCTAAAAGGGGTACATCGTATAAATAAAAACCTTGATTTTGTGGCCTTATCTGCTCGAGTATTTAAGTCCTTAGGGGTGTTTTCTCACCTGGTGCCCTAAAACTGTCCGGTTTGGGTGTCACCGACTGAATGCTTGTTACATGGGCAGATTAGAAAGCCTAATGAAATTGAGGAATAAAAAAAAGTATATATAAATAAATAAGGCATAAGAGTTAGAGTTAATGAACCCTAAGTCAAAATTTTCACAGTCACGATGGTGCATATAACTTAGGGTAAAGTAATAAACTAGATGAGAAGTACAATTTGACTCCTTACTTTGATTGATAACAAATTTTTGAGTAGAGACTAAGTTTAGGAATGAAAAATTCAGTTTTCCTATAACTTATAGATTGCTTAGATCTTACAATTATATTTTAAATATTTTTCTCTTTCAAAATGCTTTTCGAAAATACTAACTCTTTATTTCCCTTTCTTTATGGATTTTGTGGGTGCAATCCGCTGAAAACCCTCACGAGACAAAACTCGTCCTCTAGGGGAAACCTAGAGGTTTAACGGCTTGTTGCACATGCTCCGTGCAATCGCGTGACCTGCGAAAGTAGTCTAATAATCCTTAGTATAGTTTAGTTGTTTTGCTCGAGGACGAGCAAAAGATAGGTATGGGGGTGTGATTGGTCGCTAATATTGCATATTTAGTATCATATTTCCATACTTATTTTAGAATAAAAGCCTGCATTGTCCTAATTAATTGTTTAATTTATTTGCAGGCCTAATCTTTAAGGAGTTGAAGAGAAATGAGCCCAAAGCCCACAAAATTCTGAATTAAATCAGAATTAATTCGCACTCACTAAATCAGGGCAAAATCAAGAGGTTGAAACCGGTTGAGAAGAATCCTCTCAGGATCGATCGGTTAAAGCCAAGAATCCAAGGCCATTTCTTCAAAATCTCGGAGCCAAACTGCAAAACCAACTCCAGATAAAGTCAGAGGGAGAAACCAGAGAGACCCACCAACAGGGTGTGGCCACCTGGCCACACTCTGGCCGCAGAAACGCGGCAATCTTGGGGAGCTAGGGGAGCGTTTGCTCCCCCGACCTCCCCGGGATCCTATAGATGTGGGTTATGCCTATAAAAGGGCATTCTTTGCGCTGAAAATTGGACGCCAATGCAGATTAGGATTTAGCCTAGTTTTCATTCTTTGTAGTTTAGGTTTTTCTTTTCTTTTTATGTAACTTGTATGTAACTTAGGGTAGAAGAAGATTCATGTAAGTAAGAGAGAGAGGCTGACGTTGAGAGTGACACCGATGTACCCTCCTCCTTTCTTCCATTGTCTCTACAATTAATAAAGGTAAAAGCTTCTTTTTATGTTCGTATTTTGTTTTGCTTTCTTCTTCCTCTTCTACTTTACCTTGGTTGTATTTGTTGAGTTTACAAGTGAAATCCAAAGCAAGTATAACTAAGCTACGTGAGAGCCAGCGATATTTCATGAAGACGTTCTCCTCTTCCAAGATCCGCATCACTTCGTTCTTTCTAGGCTTGATGATATAATGTGCACGGGACTGAGCTCGAGCTATGATCTATGCGTTGAATGCCTCCGAAGCAAAGGTAGAACATGCAACGGTTTCCAGGTAAGTCATCACTCAACCTAGATAAGTATTCCCTCCTTTCTTTCCTTTCTCTCATTTCTGTAAATTATATCACGACCTCTTCCAACTCTTTCTTCTCCACTCACTCCATTTGTACATAGTCGCTTTTCTTGTTTTCTGATTTGTCCACCTTCTTCATCTTTCATTTTCTTCTTAACTTTAACTATAGCTTTCTTTTTCATTTTTATAACTTTAAAACAGAGAAGAACTTTCGCTTATTTTCATAACGATTTCAATAAAGAAACGTAAAGCTTCCATCGCAAACCCTCCTTGTGGATCACGACCCGCATAGCACTTGCTATAGCGGTAAGAATTGAGCACTTGCACACTTTTATTATAAGTTCTAAAATCTTGTATTTTGTGTGCAGGTTTAGCCTCAATCATTGGCATAAACAAATCTACCAATATAATTTTCAGGAGATACATTATTAATTGTTGTCTATATACTGAATTGTGTGCTTTCCAAATCAGTACCTTCCACACCCAATAAGCCATGGACTGGAGATAAGCCCAATCTGGGATACTTGCGGCCATGGAGCTCAGCAGCTTATGTGCACACTATTTCCTATCCAAATGAAAAATTAAGCCTGAGAGCGAAGAAGTGCATACTTATCCGTTCGAAAGTGTATGTGCTTCTCGGAGAACAAGAAGATAGAAATGTGACTGAAATTGAGTCACGAGATGTGAATTTCTAGAATAAGAGTTTCTCAGCAGGGGTGAGTTTCATCAGGATTTGGTCTTATACAAGCTAGTTAAGAGTGCACCTGGTTACCTAATTGAGCAAGAGAATTTAAGTCCGCTCTTGGAAACAGCGAAAGCAACAATCTGTGGATGATGCACTGCCACTATCAAAGAAATCTCAAAAACTACATCGAGCAACCGCAACACTATCCCTCATTTTCGCTTTGAGATTGAGAGGGAAGTGTGCCTGATGGCACCACAAGATAATGCAAAACCAAGATCTATCAATGAGCCACTCTCTGGCACTAATGCGAAGGAATGATTGGATGCCATGAAAGATGAAATGGAGTCCATGTGGACACTAGATCCGGGACTTGGTGAGTCTATCATATGGATGCAAGGCCATTGAGAACAAGTGAGTTCTCAAGATTAAGTGAAAAGCATATGGATCTATTTAAAAGTACAAGGCACGCCTCATGGTGAGAGGATACACCCATCGAAAGGGGATAGACTACGAGAAAACTTTCTCCCCAGTGGTGAGGTTTGCCATGATTCATACGATTCTGATGTTGATCACTTGCATGGATCTAAAAACTTATCCAAATGGATGTTAAGACAACTTTCTTTTGAGGAGAACATGACGAGGTAATCTTTATGGTTTAGCTAGATGACTTTGTATCTAAAGGCCATGAGTGTAAAGTCTGCCAACTCCAGCGGTCCATTTATGGATTAAGATAATCGTCTGGACAATAATATCTTCGATTTCATTGAGCCATACTACAATTTTCCTCATACACGAATGTGTCCTCCAAGTCCTAGTTGGATCCCAGGAACTCCCCCAGGTCAGAAAGATCCAAATGGCGATGGTGGTACTCCGTAAGCAAGTCCAGGTTGAGTTGCTGAAGCACCTCAGTTCGTACCCATGTACAATCGGAATCAGGATGTCCGCTCTGATGGACCAAATAGCATGAGTATCCACCATCAGCTATCAAAATTACCTCATTCTGTAGAATGTCCTCGATCTCGCTGGCTGATGTCTCCTCGCGGTGGTGGATGAACCAGAATGTACTATGGTACCGCTGCTGTCTACAATGATGGATCAAGAATGGTGGCTGAGTTGTGGATATGGATAGGAGCAAGATATGGAGTCAAGTTCTGAACATTGAAGATGGGATTAATCCCAAGTTCCTGATGTATGTCTAACTCGCAAACATTGGAATGAATCCTTCGAATGACCTTATAATGACATGTACATTGAGCATGAAGCTTCTTCTTTGTCCCTCGAGGGAAACTCTCAGGTTGCACTCTAAGCATCACCTCATCTCCCACTGCAGACTCTTGCATTCTCTTAAGCAAATCAACAACAAATTTATAACTATCATTGCAATGAGATTTATGTCATCGAACTTTAGTATGCAAATCCATGCACATGCTCAGCAAAAGACTCGGTCGATGCACTGGCCTATTACCTAGGGGAAAGGGAAGAAATTCTATAGGTTTTCTAGGTTTACAACCAGTAATGGCCTCGAACGGACTTAACCTTGTAGACTTATCGACAGAACTATTATATGCAAACTCTGCCACAGGTAAGGTGAAATCCCAATTAGATAAGTGCTCGCCCACTAAACATCATAACAAGTCTCCTAAACTTCAATTAACCACCTCAGTCTGCCCGTGACTCTGGGGTAATAAGCCATGGTAAACTATATTGAAATGCCTATTTTCTTCTAAAGTGGGTAGTGAACCTAACATCTCTGTCAAAAGCTATGGACCTAGGGAGACCATGGAGACGAATGACCTCTCGCAGGTACAAGTGTGCAACATGTGAAACATTTGTAGTCTTGCTACAGGAGATAAAATGTGCCATCTTGAAAAACCTATCCACGACAACTAACACTGATCGTGTTTTCTAAAAGTGCGAGAAAACCTAATACAAAGTCCATGCTAGGATGCACCCATACTGCAAAGAGTATAGCAAAGGAGTGTATGGACCAATATTCTGTTTCACACTATTGGCGACCTGATAGACTTGACAGTGAGACACAACTCTCACAACATCCCACTTGATGCTTGGTGAGTAAAACCTATCCTCCACCAAGACAATGATCTTATCACGGTCAAAATTCTCAGTTGCTCCTCCTGCATACATTTTTCAAATCAAGTGATTACATAGAGAGGTGTTGGAATGTATAAACGGCTGTCCCTAAACCAGAAGCCATCAACAATGGTGAACCCTCGACAGAAGTAGGAGGGTCCTGAGCAACGATGAATATATCACCAAATTCCTAATAAGTGGATACTTAAGAATGAGACACTCAAATCCTGTCACTTTTGCACTCGTCACCTGCAAAGTGTAAACTCACCTACTCAAAGCATCAATGACTTTGTTTTGAACAGTAGGGCGATGCTTGAGAATAAAAAAGTAATCCTGAAGAAACTCAATCCACTTGATGGTTGGTGTCCTACTCTCCTTTGTGAGTTAAGGTAACAGAGGGCTTGATTGTTAGATTATAAAGTAAACTCCTTAGGTAACAGTAGTGAGGGCAACATCTCAAACTCCGCACTATGGCATAAAACTCTAGATTATAGATATCATAGCATTGTTTAGTCTCATTCAACTTCTTATTGGCCCAAAGGCCTATCACTCTAGTTTTGATAATGATCAACTCATGTAGTTATGGTACTAATAATCTTGTGTTTATTTAGTTTTAGATTTGTGATCAAGATCTTAGTAGGTGTGTGGCTTCAATAAAAGATTTCAAGTCAAGTTTTGGAGCTAACACGGTTTGATTCAAGAGCTTGTGCATCAAGACCACATCAAATACTCAAGACGATACTCAAGACGAGTCTAGCTCATTGGATCGTATTTGGACCAAGTCAAGAAGAAGAAGAAGACTTCAAATGAAGACTTCAAAATCAAGACTTGAGTCTAGGTTTGTTTTTTTAAGATTTTGTTTTTAGATAAAATATAAAGGATAGAATAGTTGGAGGATTGCTCAAGTATACCATATACACACACACTCTTGATTTAAATAAGTTTTTCATAAAAAGAATTTTACTTTGAAAAAATACAAAAGAGTTTTCTTTTTAAAAAAAAGGTTTGGTTTTCGGAATTCAAGTATATATGTTTTAACCAAAACCATATTTAGTGCTTAATGTCAAAAACATAGATATTTCACCATGTTTGTGTAGTGGATTATATCCATACACTCTATGCTTTAAATGAGTTTAAAATATCTTGTTTTTGTATTTGGAGAAGTTTAGAAAAATAAGTTTTGAAAAAACTAAATTTGGAAAAATACAGTTTTTGTTTTGAGCCAAATTTTCTAAGTTACAAAAATAGTTCAAATTGTTTGTAACATGTCTTGATTTTGTTCAAGCATGTTTGATTATCAAAGTATAATGTTAAAACTATTTTTGTAGATTTTTCATAATTTTATGGGATTTTATTTGAGCCAAAAAGACAACATTTTAGTCCCTGAAATTGTCTGATCTGGCTTCTGCCGGTCGACCGGACCGTCGACCGTGCTTGAAGTTGGTTGACCGAGTCGGTTGACCGACGTGCACAGACGTGCACGCCAGCCTTTGCTGGAGGGCCGTGTTAACACTTAAAAAGACAAGATTCTCATTGGTCCGAATAATGTCTAGCGACAGACAAGCTGAAGACCAGTTTTCATCCACCTCCAAGGGACAAGGAAGCGGTTTTGGACTCCACTGATCCAGCAAGCAGAACAGTGAACCCGGATTGTTTCTAAACAGACCTCAACAGGTCTAAAATGCTAGCATTTAGCATTACATTAGCCCAAGGAGATAGCCTCGTTTGAGAGGCTAGCATCATCCAGAGCATCGCCAGGAAGCTAACTGATAGCTTCGCCGAAAAGCCTCTTTTCGGACCTCGCCAAGAGTTGCCTCTAGCTCCGCTATGAGCTTCAAAGCGGGCAGCTCCGCTATTAGTTTGCTATGGTCAACCTTTGACCAATCAAATCTCCTGATAAGATCGGATCCAAGCAAATCAAATCCAATCGGGATTCAAATATGGCAGGTGATTGCCGCAATCTCTTGACTCTCTTGAAACGAGTAAGAGGATCAGAGAAAATCCTTCAACGATATGGAAGGGATCAAAATAAATCGGAAAGATCAACCGACTTGCCATTTTCTAGCTCCGCAGAAGCTATCCTAGCCTCGCAGCAAGGCTACTTTCCAGATTTAAACAGATTCGGTTCAATCTGTTTCCATATCTTCAAGGGGACGACTATACCCTTGCTCTCCCTATAAATAGCCCGCCAGGGGCACAAGGGGAGAAGGCGGTCGAAGGGAATCCAGAGATCGGCGATCAATCAAAGTGGGCTTCTGCTCCCAAATCAATCCTCTGCTGATCAGGAGAATCGGACTTCTTCATAACGCACCGTGCGTTCTCTAATTCAGAGACCTTTCAGGAGAAATACTTCTCTTTTCAGGGTGGTGATACCCTAACAACCTCTTTTCCTCAAGGAATCTCCGGAACCAGGCGAGAAGGAATTCCTCACAGAAGGCGGTTTTGAGAAGTAGCAAGAGGGTTCTACCAATCCTCTATTCTCTGATTCCCGGAACCAGGCGAGAAGGGAATCTCATCGCTCGCATCGTCAAAGGACAAGTGGTCGCGCGCTGACCAGACTCCTATCGGCACACTTCTCCAGAATCTCTAAGGAGATCTACTTGTAATCTTTTTAAGAATACTTGTAATTTAGCTCCTCAAACTCTTTTTTGTAAGTTTTTCCCTTTGCAAACTAATGGAAAACAAGATGGCGACTCCGCTGGGGAATGTATTCTCCTCTGCTGAGAATCAAGTGTCGCAATGCGACGAACAGACCTTCGGGTCTATCTCTGAATTCAGAAAAGCCGGTGCAGCCAGATCTTCTCTGGCTAAATCTTCAAGCAAAGTCTCTGTGGAGACGGAAAAGGTTCTCTGCAAACCTGCCGCAGTTCTCTGGCGTAACAAGGAAACATGTCCGCAGCCCAGATCCTGCACTTTTGAGAACCTGGTTATCCAGATCGATCAAGGAAGATTTGAAGAAGTCCTCTCTGGGAGTGGCCTGACGCTTCGAGCACGGAAGCACAGGAAGGTCTTCATGACCAAGGTTTCAAATCAGAAACCAGAGGCAGAATTTTGCCAGCACCCCACAGCCCCGCTTGTGGCTATTCAGGTTCCTTGCGAACCTAGGCGTCCCCTGTCAAGGCTGATATGGAAGCCTAAACAGAAGTCTTCAACCGAAGCTCTCGGTGTAGTCATGCCGAGACTGCGCCTCTCCCGCGAAGAAAAGGGTAAGATGCCCGTCTGCCCTAGCGATGCTGCCAGCCATGAAGTCACGACGGCAATCATACCGTCACCTGAATCAAGGCAGCAAAGCCTTCTGTCAGCCTCGCTTTCACAAGCAAAGCTATTGTACCACAACGAATTCACTGGGTTCGCGGCCGCGAGGCTAAGACCGCAGTGTTATCTGAGATTGATCCCCTTCGCAGTAGAATAGCGGGCAAAGCACCACAGCGTGCTCCGCTCCCCAATTCATCAAGCACTAAGCTCGCACCTGTCGGCGAAGCTAGCGCCAAAGTACTATTCAGTACTAATCCCTTCTGCAGGGATAAGAAGAACGGAGCGTCATCCCTTGTACGCTCCAGAAAGGCCTCTCCACGGGGTTGTTCAGGCTCTGTTGAGCCTAACCTACGACAATTCTTGGCAAACAAGCGGGAATTGGAGTCTCTCCAAACCACTTCCCCTTGTTGTCAAAGAGGATGCCGACTTGTGACAATCCATTCAGCCCGTTGTCGGCAATATCCAATCAAGGCTGCATCTCCGCACCGTCAATCGGTGTTTAACCGGTTGTCCACACATGCCACAAAGAAGCATCATGAAAGGAGTGCTTCGCGAGGCCCAGCCTTCGCGTCCGTCAACATGACCGAAGAGGACGAGAGCGACACAGGAAGGTCATACATCTGATGATACCCCTTTCGGATCCCAGATCCAGATTATAGCCCGGCCTTGGGTGAAGTCTTGGTGCAAGAAGAAGGTGTTTTCCGAAACACCAGATCCAGGGTGGCAATACCCTATAATTATGAACAGCCTTCCTCCTCGACGGTCCCAACCGTGCCACAGCCCAGGCGGTCACCCCAATCATCCGAAGGAGAAGATGAAGACAGCGGGTATGCCTCTTCAGCAACAGTCAGTTCTGTGCGAACGGACAAAGCATCGGTTAATATGGCCGATAACGCCAATGACGACCTTCGTCGGCGTTTGGAAGCTCAGGAGCAAACCTCCAGAACTCAGCAAGAGGCCCTAGACAACATCCAACGGATGCTTGCTTAACTCCTCAATAACCGGGACGACGGTGATACCGGGAGCAATCATGATGAGGAAGAACGCCTCAGCAATAATCCGCGTCAGACGGATAGATCCAAAGAAGGCTCTTCACTAGACGCCGAAGTCCTAAAAGGCCTCCAAGCCCAAATTGCATCCCTGGCTCAGAGGGATGAATTAAAGAAAGTAGGGGCAGTTCGTCCTTACCACTGGAGTGGGATTCGGTGCCATATCCACCGAAGTTCAAGCCACCAACGTTGCACACCTATGATGGAAAGAGCTCGCCAAATCAGCACATCTACTATTTCCGGTCTCAGACTGGTAATGTTATAAGCAATGACGCCATCATGGCTAGGCTTTTCATTGGCACCTTAAAGGGGGTGGCATTTGACTGGTTTCGCAGTCCTCCCCCGGCTCTATCAACTCCTGGATCGACCTGGAAACTCGGTTCCTTTCTCGTTTCTATGAGGACGATACCGAAGTGACCATGGACAAACTCCTCTCCACTGTGCAGAGGAAGGGCGAATCTGTCCGTGACTACATTGAACGGTTCAGAAACTTATCCTTGATGTGCCCAGCTGGGATGCCATTACCCATGCTCTTACAGACATGCAGACACAACTTCTTAGACCAAGTAGAAGTTCGCATGGGGGCTGTCAAAGCCCACACTTGGAAAGAATTGGTCGAACAAGATGAGATAGCCGAGAAGTCGGCTAAAAAGTTCGAACCATCCGCCCCTAGAGGCAAGTGGGGGATGAACAACAAAGGGCGTAGCGACCTACAGCAATCTTCTCAAGCTAAGGGCAAAGAGACTATGTCTGTGGAGTTATCCGGAGATGTGCAGTCGAAGGCCAGGAAGAGCGTCTCCAACAGCCAGGAGTCTAAGTTCCCTCCAAAGCAGTACTCCTTCAGAGATGATCAGGTGGTCACGATATTCCATCTGCTCCACAAAGGAAATAAGATGAAGCTACCGGATGCTCGGCGTCCTAATGAGATAGGGCGCACAATGACCCCAATACTGTCTTTATCATAGGATGGTCCATCATCCTACTGACAAGTGCTATGTCCTCAAGACAGGATACAACCCTAATTGATGCCGCGTCCTCACACTGAAGACGGAGCAGAAGAAAGTTACTGCCAATATGGTGACCCTTGAATTCGGCACAGCCCAAAAGGTCATGGTTCCTGACGGGACTTATCCAGCTCCCACACCGCGGTTGGAAGTCAAGCATTCTTCAGCCATAGCTAAAGATGACAAGGTCTCGTCCCTTTGACATTGGAGACAGGAGAAGTTATGTGGATACACCCTGACCTCGTCCAAGACATACAGCGGACGTCGAAGGACTCCAGGAAAAAGGGCAAGTCCTGCAATGTCATCTCTGTCCTGCCAGATGATGACAACCTTATTTTGGCTTCCCTCAGTGATTCAGAAGGAGAAAAGCGTGCTTGCACAGCGCAGGCAGATGCGCCTCAACAGACGGCACCCGGTCTGAAAAATCATACTTAAGGCAGTATGACAAGTCTACTGACGAGATACAACAGCAAACGACGTCAGTACCAATGCGACATCCGCTCCAGTCCTGACCAAAGGGAGAGAGAAGCCTAAGGAAGTGCGGTTCGACCATGCGTTGAAGAAACCGTCAGTCCAAGGGTTAGCCACGCCCTTCCGCTTTGATATATTGGCTCACTTAGCCAATATCCCGGCTCGTATCACAATACACGAGCTCCTTCGTCTCTCTAAAGAGACAAGAGAGGCACTCAGAGATGCGTTAGCCAACTCAGAGTCCTTTCTGACATACATGCCTGAGGTTCCTGGTGATGAGATGCGGCCTTCCTGCTCAGAGTGCCATCACGCACAGTCAAAGGTGCCTGCTATTACCTTCACGGCGGAAGATATGCTTCTCAAAGACAACAAGCATGATCGACCTCTGTACTATACCGGATATATCGTTTCAACATGCATTGAAAGAGTACAAGTCGATCCGGGGTCTGCACTCAGCATCATCCCCAAAAGGCTCCTCTATTTCCTCGGCATACCATTGTACAGGTTGTCCGCAACCACCACTACAATATACGGTTTTAACGCCGGGAGCAGCCATCCGCTTGGAAAGATTCGGCTCCGCTGCAGATTGGAAGCTTGAAGTCAGAAGTGACGTGCTATGTCATTGATGCTGACACATCATATAACTTGCTGCTAGGAAGACCTTGGATCCATGCCAACTGGATCGTTCCTTCCACTCTCCACCAATGCTTCAAATATGTTGAAGATGATGCGACAGTACGAACTGTCTTCGCTGAAAAGCAACCCTTCAAGGGGGTGGAAAACTACTTCATCGACGCCCTCCTGTATCAAGAGGCCGACGGAACGCCTGCAGAGCCATTGCCAGACGATGATGAAAGTGGCAATGAGGCGGATTCAGAATCCGAAATAGGCATGCCGGCCATTTTGATTGGCGAACCAATTACAGCATGTTTCCTCATGACCCCCAATGTAATACTCCTTCTGATGAAGAGGGTGAATGGGTAATTAATGATAATATCTCTTTTGATTATCCTGCGAGTATTGGGTCAATCAAATCCATTATGGATGGCTCTCTGCACATGCCCGTACATAAGCCAATGCGGCCAGTATATCTATGGAGGTCATAGAAGGGGCTACGCTGGTGGTCCCTCCTTCCAAACAAGGTCAGTCGCCGATAATCTTCGGCAGAGCCCGGCCAGGGAGATTCTCAACCACAGACTCAAGCTCAGAGTCGGATGCTCCACAGTTCTTTCATTACGCGCCATCAGCGCGCCATATTATGGAGAAGATGGGATATGACTTGAAGCAGGCAGGCGGCCTGAACTTCGGAAAAGGAAGACGCGGTCTGATGCGTAATGCTGTCCCGAAAGGGAAACCTGCAAATTACTATGATAGTACACGCAGGGGATTGGGTTATGTTACACCCACATCATCAGTAACGGTTCAAGTCAAAGACACGAACCAATTCCATCACGGTCGACTCATCTGCCGAGTGGGACTCTGACGTCAGCATGGGAGGAATGTTCAACGGCCTCACTGTGAATATGACTTCAGGCAGTCAATCGGAACCTGCGGGAGCTGCTGATGAGGAACCTTGGGCCCAGCAATTGAGCCTCCAATGGGAAAAGCGGTTTGAGCTGCGCGAGCCGCCTACCGAAGACAAGGTGATGCAGGTCAACTTGGGTAGTCAAGATCACCCCAAGCCTGTTTTCATAAGTGAAGCTTATCACTTATCGAAAAGGAAGAATTGATAATACTCATAAAAGAGTATATAGATGTCTTCGCCTGGAGCTACGAAGACATGCCTGGACTTGATCCACAGGTCGCTATGCACCGTCTAAATATTAAGCCTGACGTCAAGCCAGTCAAGCAGCAACAACGTCGGTTCCGCCCAATATCATGGAGGCTATTGAAGCCGAAGTCCACAAGCTCATTGCATGCGGCTTCATGCGGCTTCATCCGAGAGGAACAGCATCCAGACTGGGTAGCTAACATCGTCCCCGTCCTCAAAGAAGAACGGGAAAATACGGATCTACATCGACTACCGTGACCTCAATACGGCCTGTCCCAAAGATGATTCCCACTGCCGATCACTGATGTCATGATCGACAACACATGCGGGTTCGAAAGGATGTCTTTTATGGACGGCTTCTCAGGATACAACCAGATCAGATGTATCCTGATGACGAGAAGCATACTTCTTTCCGAACGCCATTGGGGTATACTGCTACACTGTGATGCCCTTCGGACTGAAGAACGCCGGAGCAACCTACCAGCGCGCAATGAGCACGATCTTCCGCGATCACCTCCGGAAGACAGTAGAGTGCTATGTGACGACATTGCTGTCAAAAGCCGCAGCAAAGATGAACATCTTCGCGATCTGAGAACGATGTTCGATATAATGCGGGCTCATCAGTTGAAAATGAACCCGACGAAATCCTTTTTAGGAGTATCCAGAGGCAAATTCTTGGGTTCATTGTCACATCGAAAGGGATTCATCTGGACCCAGACAAAGTCAAGCCATCCAGGACATGCATCCACCGAGGAACCTCAAAGAGCTCAGAGGCTTACAAGGCAGGTTAGCCTACATCAGAAGATTCATAGCAAATCTATCAGGCCGCTGCCAACCGTTCCACCCGTCTCATGAAAAGGGTACTGCCTTCATATGGGATCAAGCTTGTCAAGAAGCTTATGAAGACATTAAGAGGTATCTCACAAAACCTCCAGTCTTGGTGGCCCCTACATCAGGGAAACCATTCTTGCTTTATGTAAAAGCTCTAGACTATTCCTCGCGCCCTCCTCGCTCAGAAGGACGACAATGGCCATGCAGGCCATTTATTATCTGAGCAGGACTCTCATAGGAGCGGAATCTCGCTACAATCCTATTGAGAAAGAGTGTTTAGCTCTCGTCTTCGCTGTCCAGAAGACACGACATTATTTGGTTGGCCAAACCATACATGTCATCTCCAGAGTAACCCATTGCGTCTTCTTATGACGAAGCCAGGATCATTGAACTCAAGATTGGCTAAATGGGCACTACTATTGTCCCAATATGACATGACCTTTACCCCTCAAAAGGCGTTAAAGGTCAAGCCCTTGCAGAGTTCTTGGCTGCGCATCCAGTTCCGGAACATTCAAAGCTTCACGAAGACATCCCTGATGAGGTCTTCGAATCTAATGCAACTCAGTAGAGGAGTGTGGCAGATGTTCTTCGACGGAGCATCACGGATGGGCCCCTAAGGCAAGATTATTGCCGGAGTGGGGGTTGTGTTCATCTCCCCACAGGATCATATCCTTCCCAGAGCATTCTCCTTGACAGAATCATGCTCTAATATGTAGCGGAATACAATGCTCTGCTCATCGGTCTCCAGCTCGCCCATGAATGGGGGTACGCTACCTCGAAGCTTACGGCGATTCAAAGCTGGTCATCAGTCAAGTCAAAGCCGAATATGAAGTCCGCCATGAGGACTTGGTGCCTTACTATCATACAGCCATCGAATTGGCTAGCTTATTTGAAGGCTTTTACATCGGCATGTGTCCCGATCTCAAAACACCAAGGCGGATGCTCTCGCTGCATTAGCGACGACGCTAGCCTTACCGGCCGACACCGAGTATCACCTCACAGTTGCGACCCGGCATCTCGTATGCTCCAAGCATATGTTAAGGATCCAAGAGGTCCATAATATCTCCGTGGATCTTGAGCCGAGGGATTGGCGCTTCCCTCTCATTGACTATGCTCTGCACGGTCTGCTTCCAGACGATCCCAAAGAAGCAGCGTCCATCAGACGAAGGTCGCTCCGTTTCTACTATGATCCCACTTTGAAGACACTCTACCGTCGTTCATATGATGGTATCCTCCTCCTTGCTTTTCCCATTCAGAGGCACAGGAAGCGCTCCAAGAAGCGCACGACGGCATTTGTGGAGCTCATCAGCCAGGTCCAAAGCTTAAAGACAGGTTGCATAGGCTGGGATATTATTGGCCAACTATGATAGCCGACGCCATCCAATATGCACGAAGGTGTAAGGCGTGCCAGGTCCATGCAGACTTCATACACCAACCTTCGGAGTTGCTCCACCCTACTGTTGCTTCATGGCCATTTGAAGCATGGGGAATCGATGTCGTAGGCCAATCAGTCCCTCTTTTCGGCAAGAGGTCACCGGTTTATCCTGGCAATAACGATTACTTCTCAAATGGGCAGAGGCCATACCGTTGGCCGAAGTTAAACCTCCAATCTGGTTAGCTTCATCAACACCATGTCATCCATCGATTTGGTGTCCCCAGGCGGATCATCCATGACAATGGTCCCCAATTCGTAAGCCAAGGGTTCTATCGGTTCTGCGATAAATACCGAATTCAGATGTGGCTTCAACCGCCTACATCCTGCCGCCAATGGCTTGGCAGAGGCATTTAACAAGACGATCATCAAGCTGCTCAAGAAGTTCGTCTCCTCGAATAAGCGAGATTGGGAGAAAGCTGGGTGAATGTCTCTGGGCTTACCGGACCACAGTTCGGACACCGACAGGCAATACGCCTTTTTCCCTGGTATATGGGTGCGAAGCAGTTATCCCATTGGAAATCCAGGTGCCATCATTGCGGGTATCCTTGACTACTAAGATGACATCAGAAGACAATGATCGCCTGCGTCTTCAAGAGCTCGAAGCCCTAACGAGAAGCGGCTACAAGCTCAGCAACACATCGAGCTATATCAGGCTCGGATGTCAAAGCCTTCAATAAGAAGGTCAAGCAGAGAGTCTTCCAGAAAGGGGACCTGTTCTTAGCCGTCAGACGACCGATGATCATGACGCACAAGACCAAAGACAAATTTCAGCCTAAATGGGAAGGACCGTTTGTAATAGAAACAGTCTATTCAAACGGGGCATACCGCCTTATGAATGCAGGTGGCGACCTACTCATGATGCCGATCAATGGCAATTCTTAAAGAAGTATTATCCTTAATCGAGGATCTTGCTCTCGATCAAGTTAACATTACACCTCTGATCGAGATCCGCGCGGCCAGAATGCGCACAAAGAGAGCCTCTCTCTTTCTCCAAGCATATCCAACCTGTTGATAGCTGGGGGTTTGCTAAAAATCCTAAGGGACCTGCTCCCATTTGATTCCCTCTCCAGAATCACCTACAATTCCTCCATATAGATGGTAGGGACCACATATATCTCACTGTTATGTTAACATTAAACCTATGACAAGTGGTTTCCTCGTGAGAACGAGACCTCCAAATCACCTACCAATTCTCATCCATAGAATGGTAGGACCACATATATCTCACTGTTATGTTAACATTAAACCTATGACAGTGATTCTCTCGTGAAAA